>APFE030415656.1:36496-53513 GCA_000404065.3 Pinus taeda
ATCCATATATAGATGATTACAGAGAGGTGAGTCATCTTCTGGGATCTTGATTAGTGTCTTCTCTCTGATAGTTCTTGCTTCCACTTGGAGAATGATGATCTCTTACTCATCCCCGGTCGAAAATGGAGTGGCAAGTGTCAGAGGGGAAGATTCTGGAAGATTCCATGATCTTTCACCTCGCATTTTTGTCCCTGCCATTTGTCCATTCTCGACCATCGCATCCTACAAAGGATAAAATCAGTATGCATCACACCTTGTACATTGGGAAGGTGATATGCATCACACTCCCTGCATTGAGATTTCAGTATGGTCCAGTTTTGACTATTTATGAGCAGTTTTCAGTGGAGAACTTCTGGGAGAAGATGTAATTAGTTGATCTTGTTCCTTTAGGCAGTGAAGCAACACTTTTAGGGACTTAGGAGCCCTCAGTTTATGGACATTTATGATTGGGGTTGAAGTGCCCACAAATTTCTATAACACCTACAAAGGTGAGAATTATACAGTTGCCACAATGTAAGCCTCCTCATGGCAGCCTTGAATATCAAGATGGGAATATTTGGAGAAGATGGGGGTTAGAATGTAGAGGATCAATCTGAACAGGGATCAGAAGATCGAGAAGAAACAAAGAACTAGTCGAAGAAAGAATCTAGAAAATATCAACCTAGTTCGAGTGTCATGAATCAATCCTTGTTTAAAATGGAAGAAAAATTATATATCGATCCATATCATGGTAATATCGATGCTATGAAGTTGAATCATTGGTTGCAACAACTAGAATTTTATTCCAACGTCCATCAAATTGAGGAAGGACTAAAATCAACTGAAATTAGAGGGCTATGCATTGACCTGGTGGGAAAGCCACATGGAAACCCTAAGGTTGGAGGGAGAACTTCCAATGACTAAATGGGAATATTTCAAAACCCTCATTAAGTCATATTTTCATCCTGCTTGGTATGTGGAGGACCAATGGATCAGGTGGCATTACTTCAAGAAAAAGTCATGCCAAAGCATGCAAGAGTACACCACTGAATTCAAAAAGATGGCTATAATGTTGGGTATCTCTCCAAAGAATGCATATGTACTCCTAAAGTATTTGGGCGGCCTACATTGCCATTTACATGATCAAGTGATGTTATTCAAGCCAAAATTAGTTGACGAGGCTTATGTGCAGGCACAATACTTGGAAAACATAGGCCTGAAGAGAGCACAATCAAGAAGATTGAAGCAAAAGGAGAAACAAGACACTTCTAAGGAGGGGAAGAAGAAGAAAAAAGGGGGAAAATATAAAAATAAAACTGACACAGCACACCAGTGAAAAGTTCCTAGTAATCACTGGAACATTGATGGCCATACAGAGGAGAAGTGTTGGAAGTTGCATCCAAAGCTAAACCCACAGAAAAAGAAGAAAGATAACAAGAAAAATCTCATGGTCATAGATTCGAGAAACCAAGTTGAAAGAAGCTTGGATGTGGATGATAATATCATTTATGCTTTAGTGCAGAAGGAGGTAAATTTGAGTAGCCTTTAGCAACAGGACGAAAAAGAAATGGCCAAACTCTTCCATAGAAAGATACCGGTAAAGAAGACAAAGTTTCATGCTATATTTGACTCAGGATCACATGCGAATCTCATTGCAATAGAGCTAGTCAAGAAGTTGGGGTTGGAATTTCGTGACCATCCATACCCAAATCCACTAGGATGGGTAAATAAGGATGCAGAGCTGAAGGTAACAAAATAGTGTAAAAATAGATTTACTATCAGTGTTGATTTTATTTATAAAGCAGATCTATATGTGGTTCCCCTTGATTTATGTGGAGTCGTATTTGGGAGTCCATACATTTACATGCGCAATGAAATATTCATGAGGAAAGCCAATCAATACCAGCTCATCAAGGATGGAAAATCGTTCATCATCAACATGCACAAAGGCAAGTTAAAAATTTCACTAGTAAGTGCCAACCAAGCCAAGAAATTGATCATATCTTGCAAGAAGTATGTTTTGTTGTTTTTAAGAGAAATTTAGTCTAAAGAGGATTCAATAAGAGGCAAGGCATCCCTAGAGGGGTGTACTAAGAAACAAAAACAAAAATTGGAGGATTTTCTTATGGCATATAGGGATGTGTTCTGAGATCCAAAAGGGTTGCCACCTAAGAGAGAAGTGGAACATGAGATCTAGCTATTTCAGATTCCCCATTGCTAAATATTGGGTTGTATAGGTAGTTTGTTATAGAAGCAAGTGAGGTGAAGAAACAGTTGCAGCATTTTTTGGATCAGGGTGCCATTTGACCAAGTATATTTCCATGTGGGTCACCCATCATCATTGTGCCAAAGAAGGATGGGACTTGGAGGATGTGTATAGATTACAGGGCATTGAATAAAATCACACTCAACAATAGATACCTCCTTCCCAACATAGATGATCTACTACATTAGTTACAACAAGCACAATACTTCACCAAGATGGACTTGAAGTCTGAATATCACCAAGTTTGATTCAAAGAAGAAGATACATGGAAGACCGCCTTCAAAACTAGGCAAGGTTTGTATGAGTTGTTAGTTATGCCATTTGGCCTATGTAATACACCAGCTACATTAATGAGATTAATGAGTGATGTATTGCGCCCTTTTATAGATTCATTTGTTATTGTATATTTGGATGGTATACTGGTAATATAGTGCTACCTGGGAGGAACATATTTTACATTTGACACAGGTGTTGGAAACATTGAAGAAGCACCAACTACTAGCAAATCTCAAGAAGTGCGAGTTTGTGCAGCTACCCTTGGTGTATTTGGGGTATGTGATCGATGGAGGAGAAATGAAGATAGATCCTTCCAAGATGGAGGCCATCATGAAATGGTCAATGCCTACTAATGTTTCTGAGTTCAAGATTTTCATTGGGGAAGCACGATACCTAAGGAGATTCATAGCCTCATTTTCAGCACTAGTAGCACCACTCCATGCCATAACAGCAAGTGGCAAGATTTTCTAGTGGGGGGAGGTCAGCATAAGGCTTTCGAGGATCTAAAGAAGAACATCAGTGAATCACCAGTTCTGGCATTACCAAACGTGCAGTGGTCCTTTGAAGTGGAGATAGATGTGAGGGGATATGGAATGGGAGTTTTCTTGATGCAGGGAGGAAGGCTTGTCTGCTACCATTCTGAAGTATTCCATGGGGAAATTCTTAACTACCCTACCTACAATAAGGAGTTATATTCCATGGTGCCATTTGTGAAGAAGTGAAAGCACTATCTGATGGGAAAGGATACAGTAATCCACACAAATCACTAGCCATTATAGTACTTTCAGGCCCAAAGTAAGCTACAAAAAACGAGGCGTTACAAGTGGATGAGATTTTAATAGCAATTTCATTTGGTGATCAAGTATAAGAAGGGCAGCACAAACAAGTTGGCTGACATGTTGTCAAGGCCACCCACATCAAAGATCACAACTTTGGGGAATCTTATGCACATGGATCCATTCACCCCTAATGCATATAGAGAGGTATATTCATAATATGAGGACTTCAAGGAGGTGTACCAGAAATTATAGAGTCAGAGTCATGTGCAGAATGTTGACAACACCATTGACTACGTTCTCCAAGATGGGTTACTCTATAGGTTGGATAAGCTATATGTTCCTAAAGGTGAGAATTTTTAATTTATCACAAAGGATCACACCTCCAAGGTTGTAGGGAACTTTGGTGTAGGGAAGATCGTGGCTAACTTGCAACAGTATGTGTATTGGCCCAAGATGCAAGAGAAGGTGGCTAGGCTCATAAGAGGGTGCATGCTTTGTTTTACCAGCAATCCTAGTAACATGATACAAGGTCTATATCATACCTTACTTATACCTATTCGTCCTTGGGAAAGTATTTTCATGGACTTTGTGGGAGGTTTACCAATAACTAGGAAGGGACATGACTACCTATTCATGGTAGTTGACAGGTTCAGCAATATGTGTGTTATGATGCCCTATAAAAAGGCCATCAATAGACAAGAAGAAACAAGTTTTTTTTTGGACAGGTCTAGGTGCACTTTGGGATACCAAGGAGCATCATTTCAGACAAGGATACAATATTTCTCAGTACATTGTAGACTATATTGTGGGACAAGATGGACACAAATTTGAAGAGATGTACAGTATTTCATCCGTAAACAGATGGGCAGAAAAAAGTATTCAACGAGACTTTGGTGTAGCTTATGAGGGGATACAACCAGAAGCATCCGAAGACCTGAGATGAAAATTTAGTGTATATACAATATTTGCAATAGATCATTCCACATTTCTATAGGAAAGTCCCCATTTGAGACTTGTTTTGGATATTTCATATGGGAAATAAGAAGGAGTGAGGGAATATATTACAGGAGATGATTCGAGAGCTGAAAATTTTATAGAGAAGATCACGTAGATCCATCTACAGGTGCAAGAAACACTAAAAAAGTCGCAGGAAAAGTTGAAGGCCATGCATGATCAACATATAACAGAGAAATCTTTCAAGGTGGGAGATAGAGTATGCCTAGAGTTGAACAAGGAGAGGTTGTAGGGGTCTGGTAAGAAAATAAAGGCTCTCATTTATGGTCCCTTTGAGATAATGGAAAAGGTGGGTGATAATTCCTATCAACTCAGTTTACCACCATATATGCACATCTACTCAGTTGTGAATGTGGATAATTTGAAACTCTACGAGCCTTCCATGCTAGCTCAGGAAGAGGAACAGACCCTACCTTTAGTGGAGTATTTGGCACCTGATGCTCAAGCAAAGTTGAAATAAGATACAATTTTTCACAAGAGGTTTGGAATTACAAGACAAGGGGAGCATGACCTTTGGTAGATTGGGTTTGAGGGACAACTTCCAAGCAAAGTTAAATGGTACACCAAAGAGAAGGTGGAGGAAAAAATTCCTCGCCTCATCCAGTAAAAGATTTTGAAGATCAAAAGCCTCACAAAATGGGGAGGTGTTATCTAAATTGAATCATTATATTGTTTTTCATCCATCTCGATGCATTCAGAGTGGGAAAAGTGGAGGAATCATCTCATGGGACCATTTTACCGGTGGGACCCAATTTGGCGAAACGAGGTATGAAACATTAAGGGAGTGTTTTGAGGCATCAAATGACGCTTTTTTGGAGTAAAATTTTTCATTTAAGAGAAGCACAATTTTAGGTTGTTCTACACATGGAGATATTTACAATGGTGCAATAAGAACATCAATCAGATTTTGTATACAAAAGTTATGCCACTCAGAAGTTGACCTTCCTATTTTCACACCTATAATTCAGGAGGATGTCACGTAAGCCCCCATTATTCATGGAAAAGGGGATAGAAAGATGTTTTTTATGTATAATACTAGAATATTATGTATTGTAACTCTAGTTAAGATTTGATGTAGTCAAACTTAACCACTAGTAGGCTATTAGGTTGTGTTATAACTAGGCCACTAGGAGGAAGAGGCATTCCATTCTTTCAAGAGCATTTTGTTCCATAGTTGAGAAAAGATAGCCAGGGGAGATAGGAGGTAGAGCACACAGAGAGTATTTGTGCAATATAGCAATCCATGGGCCACAGGAATTACTTACTTATACTTGCAGCCTTATTTTCCAAACAAACAAAGAGAGTGAAGTGACCTCACCTTCCAGCTAGGTTTTCTCCCAAAAGGTTTCCCAGAGCATATTTTATGTCTTTTGTGTGTGTGTGAGCTTATTTTTGTTTCTCTCTAATTTTATGCATAATTTCCATTCGCATGCATGCACTAATTACAGTTAATTTTACAGATCTTAAAGTTTAATAAAATTGTAATAGTGTAGAAATTCCACAATTTTATATTTTATTATCATATATTTTGTGACAATATATCTAGTGGAATATCCACGGAAGTTTACGGATTAGTAGCTAATAAAATTTTGATTACCAAGATCGATAGACCATGAGTACCTTTAAGGGATATAGTACCATAAGAGGGGAAACTTGAGGCAGTATAATAGATTTATTCATATAAAAAAATTCTATGTTTTTTCTACCTATCCTATTGTATCATCTTCACCTCATTTAAGCCATGAGTAGTGGAGAAAACCATTTCAAAGTCAGTCCATCAATTGTCTACTTTATCAATGTGCCTCCCTTATGTTTTGGGAACAAGAAGAAGAAGTGGTGGGGACTTATTATTGGGAACTCATGCATGGGAAATTTGAATGGGAAAGAATAGGGTGAAAGAAAAACAAAAAAAATGAGCTATAAAGACTTGAATAATAGAAAACAAAGATCCATAATCATATATATATATATATATATATAAGGTATTGAGAAAAATCCAAGAAACCAAGAAATTTGCAATAAGCTTTGTGATATTAGTTGGACCTTCCTATACACTCATTCAATTAAATAAGAAAGAGGAAATTCTAAGGTATTGAGAAGTAAAGAAGGAAGTCCTTCTTGTGTTTTGAGAGGTAGGTAATGTGGGTCCCTAAAGTTTCTCTATCTTCTAGAAAAATTGGCAATGAAAACTAACTTGATTTGGATTGCCTTTAGGCTATGGATTGGGTCTCATTCTTCACACTCCACCCTAGTGGTATCTTAGCATCGGATAGGGGGTGGAGTTCTATAGCGAAATACCTAGATGTTGATGGTTGGAAAATTTCCTCCACCAAAAACAAAGGAGAAGTTTCCCTATGGAAGGTCCCAATTAGACCCACTCTCAATTGGTGTATCAATATCCACCAGTGTATAGACCTAGTTGCCACCAACAAATTTCTCCTAGAAAGGATGCTTTCTCATTGCAGATTTTTCCAATTCCTAAGTGAAACTTTAATTTATTATGCAAATACAATCTTATTCTAGTCCTAGTTTAACAGTGATAAAGTTTGATTGCAAGTATAAAATGACTACTAAAGGCAAAGAAATAGTTCATCACCCTCAACATAAAACAATTTAACATATTCAATTACCATACATAGGAAATAATTCACAAGGAAATTATATTGAATATGTGCTTGCAATTAAATCCATAGCCAATTTATAATATTTTCTACATATAAAATTGACAAAAATGACAACCTGCAAGAACCTATAGAAAACACAATCAACAAAAGCTCACGATTGTTTGAATAAATAATGAATTAGCTCTTCTCTTGTATTCATCCTTTAGAAGAAATTCATAAATCTTTGGTACAAATAAAAGACTCTGACTTTCAAATCTCTTATTGAAATATATAAAAATATGCAATTTACATATTTTTCTATTTTTCAAGTCATCAATCTTTGATTTCACCTAATAAGAATATACAAATAAAAGTCTTGTATTTTCCAAATCCCCTTTTCTATTATCAAAGTCTTGTTTTATAATCAATTCCCCTCCCTCTCCATTTCTACTATTTCTTCTTTTGTTACAACCACTCCCATTTTCCAACTCATCTTTTCTTTTAAAAAGGTAATTTGAAAAATCATATCATATCCTTTCTGTCAATTTTTTTTTTACAAGTTTTATTATTTTCCAATCAAGATATTTCATTGCATGAAAAATTTTAATTTGGTATACATGTGACTTTGTCACATTCCGAATCTTGTACATGTTCTCTTGATTTCTTTTACTATAATTTTAATAAATAAATAATCATTAACAACATTCTACGGGTTTTGGGGGAGGCTAGAGCAAGAGGGGTTATTTTTCGCCCCAATGGAAAAGTAGGAAAAAATTTTGCCTGGGGTTTGGGAGTAGCCACCAATAATTAGCGGAAGAATTTGGTCTCTGGAAAGGGCTCAAGTTGGCAATAGCAGAAGGAATTTAACAATTATTAGTTTTTGGAGACTCTTATCACCATCCAAAAATGTGTCAATTGGCTCCATAAAAAGGGTCTTGATCTAATACCAACCATGCAAATAATCTATGTGATTTTAAACAAATTTGACTCCTTAGAATTTTACCATATCAAGAGGGAAAAAAATGTGTCGTCGAACGAACAAGCCAACTCGAACGTTAATCTAGAACAAAGTAAACTTAGAGAGGACGAGGATGCATTTTCCATATGTCACATCCCATGACCATCAATAAATTGAATTCCTCAAAGTGCAGGAGGAATATTGAGAAAGGTAATGTAACTGACATGATCATTAACTTCCTTACTCATTTCATGGCACATATGTATTGCGCTAGGCGGCCTAGAGATAGGTTGGGCCCTTAAATTAATAGATGGTTAATTAAGAGGAGTAAAGACAGCGATAAGGACAGTTGGTAGTTTTTTAAACCAAGTTTTAAAGGAAGAGCAATTGTCAAGGAGCTATGTTCTTTGAGCTTGAGGAGGATCGTCTCGGGTCGATCATGTGGGATTACATTCCATAGAAAGAGGAAATGAAAATCAATTAGGTTGCAGGGTGTATAATATCAAAGAACATTAAAAATGAAGAGACCTCTCGCAGTGTCATTTTGGAGCTAAAATTGGCTATAAGAAGATGGTTTTTGAGGGAATATGCAATGTGACTTGCCTCTCAATCCCATCATGCTGAAGAAATGGCTTCCCCATTAGGAAATGGCATTGAAGGCTCCTCTAATAATTTATTATGTGCATTCAGACAAGAAGTGGAGGACATGATTTCTTGGATTGGAGGGAAACTTATCTTTGAGGCCTAGTCCCATTTCACTCTTGTCTCAAGTCATCTGGAAGGCTTAAAGAAAGATGTGGAGAATGTGTAAGTGGAAATGGAGTTAATTATGTCAAAGATAGAGAACCTTGACTGTAAGGTGGAGAATTTGGAGGATAAGGTGGAAAGTTTTGTTGTGTTGGTTCTAAAAGAAGTGTTTTTAATCAAGGATGAAGGTGACCACGCTGCAGCACATGGTGAGAAGGGATTTATCCCTCCAAAGTTTTTTGTCCAGCTGTAGATTCAAAAGCAGAGGAAGCATGCTAGTAGAGAGAAGCAAATGCAGCAAATATGGAAGATATCAGGCAACATGACCCAGAAGAATCTAGTAGTTAATATTTAAAAGTATTTTTTATGTTATGTAAATATGTAATCATAAGCAGGGTTTTTGGGCAGAATTATAAGGAAAATGTTGTAAAAAATCAAGAGAAGTTACCTCTGGAAACTCATAGACTTTGGTGAGAGAATTTTTGGAGAGCTATGGAAATTATATTATTATTGAATGTAATGGTTTTGGATAGAATCAAAATTTATTAATAGAAATATGACAGTTCTTTTTAAATGAAAAACATTTTATGGGTTTTATTCATTTAGAATAAAAGAACATCCGTGGAAGATAATAAATTAATATGTAGAATTTTGATAAATATATTCATTAACTCATTTATCCCTATAGTCTTTAGGATTTTGTTTGTATTTTCCTAAAATGATTGAAAAACATTTAAAATATAAATTCAATATTAAAATAATCCTCATTTTTATTATTTTAAAAGGTTAACAAAATCATAGGATCTAGAATAAATCTTTATTATCTCATTTTCTACATAGTTTTTGGCTTATAAACTTATTTCAAAAACCTGTATAATTTACAAAATATGAAATTATTAATAAATATACTCAAATAAAAGTTTCAACTTCAAATCAACTTATAAATAAACTTTCATAATCAAATAAGTTAAATAATATATCTGATCTTACAAATTTTTCCATTTAGAAAGTGGTTTGGAACATGTAGCAAATTTTCTCCCTTTTATCCATGTCATCATTCCCTTGCATGTAGGATAATTTGGGAACAAAGTAGTATACCATTTCATTAATGAAAGATGCAAAGAACAAGAAAAGTTACTCAAATTTACATAGGCTTCATTTTTTACTCAAACCTCAAACAAGAATGCTTGGAATTGGTCAGAAAAGACCTTACTCCCTTGGGTTGGGTGACTAAGAAGAGACAAGGGAGAGGGCACATGGTTTCCATCCCACCAGTAAATCTTGGATGAAGATGTGGCCATGTTCTCTCCTCAATGACATTAATGGACCATGATGTGATATGCATGGAGGGTAGTGTGACCTCGATTTTAATGCAAGAAACCTCTAGAACCATTGTTAGTTAATGCAGGTGATCATGTGGAGGCATATTATAGTTATGATGTGGGGTATGGTATTCAGAAGCTACAATCTATTCCATTCCTAACTTATCTTCCCATGTAAAACACTCATGACGCATAATTGTTTCCTTTAGGCCTAAGTGGTGGACAAAATTTGCATGAGGTAGATGTACATTTTTCATCCTTGAACTTATAGGGTAGTGAATTATCAACATATATGGGCTCGAGCTCCTAAAATTTGGATTCATTAAAGAGGTTGGTTTTCAATGGTCCTTCTTAAATCCATTTCATGGGAAAATCACTCTCCTTTGCTAAATTCCTTTATCTTTAGAGTTCTTCCCCAGTGCATTGCTTGAGAGAAAGTGATTGTATTTCCCCTTTTCTTAATTTTGGCATTAATGCTCGTCCTCTCTAACAATATCTTATTGTTTATTTAGGTAGGATCGTCCCTTTGAATTGGAATTAATTCTTTGGATATTGTGTTTCTTCATTGTGGTTTCCTTTGCACTTGTTCATTCTTGGGACTCCCCCTCACCTTCTAATCATATCCCATCCTTGGCCTCCCCTACTCTTTGTCCCATCATCTTGTGTGAAATGTTTCCTCTTGGAAATATTGTGTTATCATTGGTGCATGTGTATGAAGCCTCATCAATGAGCACAGAGTTGGAAAGCAGTGGCATACTTTAGGGAGTAAAGAGTCTCTCTATCCTTAAAAAAGTAGAAAAATATATGTAAGTGCACCATGCCAACACTCCATAAAGCATACATGATGAAATTACAATGGTGGAACATGCCAATGCAAGTAAGTGAAGGCGTTTAATAGATATTCAAGTGCTTGGGGAGTTAGCATACGAGATGTCATTGCTAGATATTGGGCACACAAGAGGCAGATATAGCCAATACATGTATATTGTTGATATCTATTGGCATCTAAAAATTATGTAGGGTATGCCTTGTTGGATTTAAAGAGGCCAAGAAGAAATAATCCTCATGTTAGATGAGTTGGAGTTGTGTATGAAGAATCTAAACAAGCACTTGCATCATATTGAGCACCATTTGGATCTTCCTTTAGATATATTTTGATCACCAAGAAATAGCCAGGAACCAATTATTTTGGATGCATAAAACACATTGAAGTATTGATGATAGGTCAAATATCCTCTCATATTTGTATCTCCTTTTGTCAGTTTTCTATCTAGATGCTAGAAGATAGATTAGGATGTAAAATTTGTCTCTATGTTTTCTTGTTGGACTTTCATACTTTTCCTATTTAGATCTTGAAACAAATTTGTTTTACCACTAGTCTAGTTTCCCAAGTGGTAGACTAGGGAAAACTAGAACTTGGTTCCAAATTAATGCATGAATATGTTAGGTCCCTATAATACTAGTGTAGCCCCCTTATTGTTATTGTTAGGGTAGCCTCATTTTGTTATTGGTGTCCCCATGTAGCCCCCTTATTGTTATTGTTAGTGCAACCTGCTATTCTTATTGTTGTGCCCATGTAGCCCCCATATTTTTATTGTTGTGCCCCATAGAAGCCCACTATTATTATTGTTGTGCCCTTACATTATTATTGTTATGTAGGCTCTAATTATATTGTAACCCCTTAGACTCCTATATATACCAAGGAGACCTTGTCATTTGTATCATCCAAGAATTGTTCATTTATGTGATGTGAAGGAGGTTTCCCCCTCAAAGAGGCTATTTCTCAAGTCATTATCCTATCTTTTCTTTTATTATGTGAACCAGTTACACAACATTTGGTATTAAAGCTTTAGGTTTTGGGGTTTCGCTACTTCAAACATGTCATCTTGGTATTTTCGCTATAACTTTTTTTATACGAGGCTTCCGAAACTGAAATTTAGACCACATGGAGCCTAAATATTGGTGAAATTCTTGTAAACATTTAAGATCTTGGTTCTCTAAAAATATGGTCCAAATAATCTAAGGTTTTTGCAGGCTCCATAATTCAATCTCAAATAAGTGACCTAGGGAAAATCGTCATAAATTTCACTCTAAGAAACAAATTTAATTTTGTAAAAAGTGATAGAAATTGCATGGAATTTATTTTTTTTGTAACATTTTCAGAGCTGAAGGTTGAAACAGTGACACGTGGCACTCCGTACAAGTTTTCTCTACTAAACGAGTATATAATGTGGTCATCGTAGGATATTGAGTATAACTTTCTATTGAAGAATCCAATCTTGGTTAGATCTATGGCGTTAGAAAGAAGACTAAGAGGGCTACCACCAGACAAAATTTTGAACCTTGGAGATATGAAATTATAGAGATACAATAGTTTCAATACCTAGATCCAAAAAACAAGCAAAAAGGTGTGTATACTTTTTTTTTTTAATTTGCAACTCTTTTGTTTGAAAAAATCAATTTGAAGTTATTCAAAGGGAAAATAGAAGCACATGTATCATTATTTAATTCCACTATGCCTCAAAACAAACAAAAAATAAACACACCCAGTAAGCAACTAGAAAGCTCTAATATGACACGTGAAGAAGAGGAAGAAATACAACATGATATATCAAAAATATGAGACCAAGTGCAACAAATTTCACTCTCACAAAGAGTAACCAAAAATTAATTAGAAGTGATAATGAATGTTAAGAGAGATGGTTTAAAAGAGAACATGGATGGTTTAGAATCAAAAATAAAAAGAGAAATGGAAGTTTTGAAGGATGGTTTAAAAGTAGAAATAGAAGGTTTGAAGGAGGGTTTGACAAAGTTTCCACAAGAAATGCTTCGTAGTGGTGACAAGGTACTTCATGAAACTCATGATGAAAATAAAAGGAATGTTAATCATGATTTTAGAGACTCTAACTTTATATTGAAGTCTAACCACATTCCAAAGATCGATATGAGGAAGTTTGATGGTAAGGATCCGATAACGTGAATACTATAGATGGAATTATTTGATCTACATGATGTGTCAAATACATAAAAGGTACACTTTGCATCTTTATATCTAGAAAAAAATCATTTTGCGTGGTATTACTGGTTTTTTTCTCGTAAATCAATTGTCACTTGGACAATTTTTGTGGAAAAAATGGTGTCACAATATGAGGATACAAAGAGAAATATCTTATTAGCCAATTGATAAATCTCAAACAAAAGGGTTCAATGGTGGAGAACATTAAGGACTTCCAAAAATTGAATATCAAGGTATATGATATTCCGGAGGAGTATATGATTAATGTTTTCATATGTAATTTAAAGGATAACATACAACATGATGTTCGCATTTGGAAACTTGATTCATTGGAGAAGACATTCAAGGTGGAAATAAAAATTGAAAGAAAAATTATGGCAACAAAGAAGTCTACCACTCACAACTATCAAGATGGAAGTGTTGCTACTACTGGCCTTCCACAACCTACAAGGTTGACACCACAACAATTGGAGGAAAAAAGAGCAAAAGGGATTTGTTACAATTGTGATAGAAAATACACTGAAGGTCATAAGTGTGCTGAAAAGAAATTATTTTACATAGATTGTGAAGAGGAGGAAGAAAAGTAACAAGAAGCATCAAAATAAGAGGATAACACCAAGAGCCAAACCCAAAAAAAGAAGAAACTAATCTGACGATATCTTGTAATGCATTGGCGAGAATTACCACTCCTAAAATTATCAATATAGAAGGATATATCAAGAAGAAAAAGGTAATAGTGTCGAGTGATTCAAGTAGTAACAATAATTTTATTCATTGTAAGATAGCCAAATAATTGAATTAATTTTTGTATCAAGCACCAAAGTGTCAAGTGATGGTTGCAAATGAAGGAACTATAAATTTCTCTAGAAAGTTCCATAATATCAGGCTAACCATGGGAGTATTAAATATTCCAATGTTTTCCATTCCAATGGGTGGTGTTTATATTGTTCTAGGAGTCTAAAGGTTACAATCTTTGGGACAATGGCTTTTAATTTTCAAGAAATTTTCAAGAAAAAAATTTGGGAATGAAAGGAAATTGAATTAATGGGTATCAGAAGGAAACCTGCAAAGATAATCAGCTCTAATGGAATGACAAAACATTTTCAGAAGGAACAACAAGGGTTAATTGCACAGTTATGTTCACTAGATGTTCAAACATCTAAGTCATCCATTTCTCTAAATATCCAAAAAGTATTGGAAAATCCTTCCAAGGTATTTGAGACTCCCAAAGGCATCCCACCAATTTGTGATTATGATCATGTTATTCACTTGATTAAAGCAATTTTTCCTCCAAACATTAGGCCTTACATATATCCCTATTCCCAAAATAGTGAAATTGAACATATGGTTGCAGAAATGCTAAAGGCTGGTATAGTTCAACCTAGTCAAAGTTCTTTCTTTTTTCTAGTAGTATTGGTGCACAGGTAGGATGGATCATGGAATATGTGTCTAGATTATAGGGATCTCAACAAGCTCACTATTAAAGATAAATTTCTCATTCCTGCCATTGATGAAATTTTGGATGAATTATATGGAGAAATTTACTTTACCAATTTGGATCCTCGTTTAGGATATTATCAAATTAGAATGAAGACTGAAGACATTCTGAAAATAGCATTCAAAACTCATGAAAGTCATTATGAATTTTTGGTCATGCCTTTTGGACTTACTAATGCACCTTCCACATTTCAAGGTTTAATGAATCCCATTTTCAAACCCTTCCTTATAAAATTTGTGTTAGTATTTTTTGATTATATAATAATCTATAGCAAGTCTTGGAAAGATCATATTCAACATGTTGACAAGGTGCTCAAACTATTGGAGGAGAAACAATTATATGCAACATCCTCTAAATGTTTATTTGGAGTAAAGGAGGTGGAAAATTTGGGTCATATTGTATCTCATGAAGGTCTTAAGGTAGACCCTAACAAAATTAAATCCATTAAGGAATGGAAAATCCCCACAACCCTAAAGCATCTTCAAGGATTTCTCAGTTGACAGGGTATTATCACAAATTTGTTAAGAATTATGGGAGAATAACAACACCTCTAACAACATTACTGAAGAAATATGAATTCTCTTGGACGTCGGGAGAAAGTAAGGCCATTGAATATCTTAAAGAGGCAATGTGCCAAGCACGAGTCTTAGTTTCACTAGACTTCACAAAAACCTTTATTGTGGAATCTGATGCCTCAAGAAATGGAATTGATGTTGTTTTAATGCAATAAGGAAGTCCCGTTGCTTTTGAAATTCTTCCAATCAAGGGAAAGTATTTACACAAACCTATTTATGAGAAATAAATGTTTGCAATACTACATGCACTAAAGAAATGGCATCCTTACCTAATGGGAAGACACTTCAAGGTAAAACAGATCACGATAGTCTTAAATACATTTTGGAACAAAAATTATCTTCAGAAGAGAAACAAAAATGCGTCACAAAAATATTAGGTTATGAATTTGAAATCATCTACAATAAAAGGAAGAAAAATGTTGTTGCAGATGCACTGTCAAGAAAGGATGAGGATGTGGAAGCATTACTCTGTGCTACTTCTGTTATCAACCTGGTTGGATAACTGAAGCAAGGGATGAATGGAAGAATGACTAAGAGGTGTGGACACTCATTCAAAAGTTGCAGCAAGATCCTAGTACATCAAATACATTTATCTAAAAAAATTATTCATTATGATACAAAAACTATTTATGTCTTTGTAAGAATTCCCAACTCAAACAAAAGATTATTTTTGAATTGCACACCTCCCCCTTAGGAGGGAACTTGGGATTTTTAAAAACTTACCACAAGGTCAAGAAGGAACTTTTTTGGGATGGCCTTAAATATTATATTCAGAAGTTTGTGGCAAAACTTTTGGTTTTCCAACAAAATAAAGTTGATACATTTAAGACCTCTGGTCTGTTCCAACCTTTATCCATTCCAAGTCAACATTGGGAGAAGGTCTCAATGGATTTTATCACAAGTTTACCCAATTCTGAAGGAAAGAGTCTCATCATGGTGGTAGTTGATAAACTTACCAAATATGCACACTTTGTGCATTATCTCATTGTTTTAAATCAAGTATAGTTGCTACTGCATTTATGGAAACAATTCAAAAGCTACATGGAAACCCAAAGATAATTGTAAGTGACAGAGATCCATTTTCATCGGAAATTTTTTAACAAAATTATTTTCTTGTCTTGGTACTCAATTAGCTCATAGGTCATCTTATCATTCTCAATCTGATGGGAAAACTGATATAGCGAACAAATGTTTGGAAGGATATCTTTGTCACTTTTTATCTGATAAAAAAACCCAATGGGTTAAGTGGTTACCTTTGGTTGAATGGTGGTATAACACTTCCTTCCATACTATAGAAAAAATGACGCCATTTAAGGCACTTTATGGATATCATCCATTATCCATCACATCATCTTTAAGAGAAAATTCTAAGGTTCAATCAATGGAATATCACATCGATCATCAACAAAAACTTCTCCAACTCTTAAAGGATAACCTCACTCTAGCACAGAATCGAATGAAACAATAAGCAAATCAGCTTTGCATTGAAAGAAGTTTTGATGTAGGCAACTAGGTATTTTTATGGCTACAACCATACAAACAAATGTCCCTCAAGCAAGCTAAGGAGGATATTGGATATTGGGTGATAATAAATTTGTTGGCATTATGTTTCTGGTATGGTTATATGTTACAGATGTTGTACTTGATGGCAACACCCATGGCATGGCTCTCAATATGATGAGAATTAAGAAGTACGCAGGAGAAAAGTTCACGGAATTTTATGCAGAGAAAAGTTTATAAAAGTTTATTTCATGTGGAGAAAAGTTCACGGAATTTTATGCAGAGAAAAGTTTATTTCATGTGGGAAAACTTACCTTTGGTCCATGGTAGTTAGTCCTTGGAATTTGAACCTATGGTTTTTGGACCATGGCATCTCGACAGACGTGTTGATCCCTATTGAGTTGATGTTATTGGTTTGTTATGGTTTTGGCCCGTGGTATTGGTCCTTGATTTGAGGAAGAGCTTGCCTATATAAAGCAAAGGA
>APFE030415656.1:72431-89641 GCA_000404065.3 Pinus taeda
GAACTTGCCACCTCAAGATTCCCTCTAGAAGCTTCCAGAAATGACTCAAAGTGAGTTTTTAAGAATGTACTTGCGCCCTTTTAACTTTTACAGGGGTCTGCACCCATAACACAGATACAAAGCCGTCAGGTGCATAGGGGACATGACCAATAGGTGCGGAACCACAGGTAATGCTAAGAGAAAGTACAGAACCAGATTTTTAGAGATTTTTAAGGTCTTTCTCTTATTCGCTTGATATGAAGAACTGAGGTTTAAGACTTGCAAAGGAGGAAGGTATGAGTGATGATAGACTCACACTAATTGCAGAATGTCAAGGTGACAATTTTTGTGCAACAGATTGCCCCCTAAAGTGCGAAGTCTGTAATAGATGAGGATGGTTTTTGTCATTTAAGAAGAGTGAAGTACTTTATCATTTCAAGGATCTTCCTATGGACACCCCGGTCGGAACCTGTAAAAAGAATTCAATGCAAAATATATATATGAACATATCATTGTTGAGGTAGGAATTCCCATACTCAGATCAAAACTGACTAGAAAACTATTTAAACTGCTTTGATACATGAATGATTTTGTAATACACCACAAGTATAGACATATGTAGACACAGTATGGGCACAGCCATCTGTTTATGAATAGTCCATTATATAATGAATAACAAAATTCCTTGTAGCCTGGATGGTGGAAACTAGATCCAGGGTCTTGATTTCTGCTTCCTGAGCTAGTATGATTCTATCCATGTGAATGAATGTGTCAAAGTCGAACATGGTAGAAACCACCTAATTACCAGTCAATGACGTAAACTGTTAACAAGTGTGAGAGAAACCACCAATAATGTCAATGGCCCTCAAAGTACTCAGTAAAATCCATGAAATGTGAATAAATGAGTCGATTTCAAACACATCATAGAATCCTTTGATCGAAGGTCAATGATGCAACCTGTCATCCAAGGCGAGAAACCTACCATTGAGGCATGCAAATTCCAAGGTACTGACGATTTCCAGATCATCTTTCTAGATAATGAGATGGAGTCGATAGAAAGCGATCCGTCATAGGCAAGCCCACAACACTAAATGATAGATCAAGTTTTGAAGAAATATATTTGGCAAGGACTAACTCAGGGATGGTCAAGATGGATGATATATATTTTGCAAATTAATCGTTTAATTGAACTGACCTCTTGAACACATAACGACACTACAGATGGTTTGGTGACAATTTGACCCAAAGCTAATACCCAGAAACTGGCTGAAGACTTTCAATATGGTTTAATTAACTATTAGGAAAAGGATTTCTCAACCCAGGTGAACAAAAAGTGTCATGTTCAAGAGTGGTTAACTGCTTTTCTAAACACAAAGTATAAAAAACAAGTTCATTTTTTTCTCTTTTCCCCCACCATTTCCGGCAAGTACCTCTTTATTTTTGACAAGCTTGAGGAGGATAACATTTGCTTGATTATAAGCTCATCCTTCAGATGAGTCCAACTTAGTTTAAAATTCGAACCCTAAAAAGGAGTGGTCCATTCCTGTTTGAAATTGAACAGGTCCTTTACTGTTAAATTTTAACGAGTCCAGTATAGGAGAAACTCGGTGTTTTTCAATTTTAGGGAGTCAGAAGAAAAACTTAAGAAAACTCCATGGTTGTCCTTTTTCGTAAATTTGTGTCTCCCAAGCCTAAAAAGGTATAAAATAATACTTGAGAGACCTGCTTAATCATTACGATCAAGGAGTACTTTTCATAATTAGTGCCTTTAATCTGAAAAATTAAAAAAGTGATCGAAAACATGTCGTTTTATTACCAATATCGAACTTGAAATGACAAAAGTCCGGCAATATTTTCATGTTTATATAGTCAGAAAAGAGCTGTAAGTAGATCGTCCTTTTAGTTTCGTTTTAACGAGTTTAAAAAAGAAAAACTCAGCAATCTTTTCATATTTTATGAGTCAGAAAAGAGCTTAAAGACGACTCCTATGTTTCTCTTTTTCATAAATTTTGAAAGAGTTCGGAAAAGTGAAAAGTATGCTCTTCGTTGAAAATGATCAATTCTCCCTGAAAATCCAATATTTTGCACAAAAACTAAAAACATTATTCATACATGTTTAAAATAAATAAAAATGCATCAAAAGTTACCCTTTTAAAGTGAAAAATAAACAAATTAAAAATTCATTTATTCAAAAAAGCTTATAAAAAGGGCTTTTGCAAATTCATTTTTACGTTTGACTTCAAAGTGAAAAGTAAGAGTTTTTGGTAAGAAACTTCTTGTGAAGATTGCAGAAAATCTGACTGTTGGAAACGAAAACCGTCAGCTCCAGGTAATCCACATCATCCCTATCTTGCATTTCAACCATTTAATTTTCATTTTAGGGTTTTAAAATTGATTTTTTAAGTAAAATTTTGGTTCAAAAATCGCTCGCGGGGGGTCCGCGGGTGCAGCGTGTGGCCCCTACGGACCCCAACTTTTTTGTATGGAGGAAAAAGTCAGGGTCCCGCACCTGTTCTTAAGGAAGAGTGTGAACCTATGCACTGTCCCTAATTAGCAGGTGCGGACCCTGCGAAATACGTTTTAAAACATCAATTTTTTCCATTTCTGCCCAAAAATTTTGAAATTAAAATGTTCTAATCTGTCTTTTTTGCAATGTAGATATACAAAATGCTCATTTGGCGGGAACGAGAACACGAAGATGTGGATCGAGCAGCATTAATTCATCCACCTACAATACAGGCATTAAAAGCATGCGAACTATTTAAATTCTGGGCCATACTCGGCATGATGGCTCAAGTAGACTTTCTACAATGGTTGGGATGGATTATTGTGGTGATACAAACATGGCTCTTCCACTAGGAGAGCAATGGGATAATTCAGGTAAAATCATTTTCAACATTTCCTAATTTTTTAAACTAATTTTTTGTTTTTTTAAATCATCCAAAACTGACAGTAAAAAGTTTTAAATGCAGATGTGGGTCCACGACAACCAACTTCTCTCCAGCCCTATGAGAGAAGACACCCTGCTGCCGCGGCACCGGCCCCATAGGACCAATCAGCAGAGACTCTGACCGAATTGGAGCATCACCTAAAGCGTTTGATAGTAGATATCCTAGAGACTAGTATAGATGATATTCCTCTTAGGTTACAACACTATGTGATTGGGGTCCTAGGACCTTTTAGGAGGTTCCTTTGTAGGGTGTCCTGAGCAGTGGTTTCTTATCGTGATCATCATCAGGGATAGGATGATCGCCTTTGTAGACTCATATGACATTTTATATCTTTTTGTACTATCATTTTTTCCTATCATAAGGTGTTTTTCAACCTATGATCGAAGACGATATATATTTGACACACTTCTATGCTATGATATATCACTATTACTGCTATCTTGTATAACATGTTTATGGAATGTTTTTAAATTTACAATCTTGATTATTGCAAATGTCTACTTAACATTCGAGAAGCAACTGCATCTGCTAATGTATTTAAATATTTTGGAATATGTTGATATTCAATGTAGTCAAATTCACGTTCCAAGAGACGAACTCTCAAAAATAATCTTAATAACACTAGATTTCTAATGGCATAAACCTTGTTAAGCTGTAATACAATGATTTCAAAATCTAACCTAACAATCAAACTTCGAATCCCAAATGAGATGGATTCAGATAATAACTCAATCACTGCACTATACTCTGCAATGTTATTTGTTGTTTGACCGAGGCTTACCCCATGCATATATACTAACTCGTCAAAGGGTGAATAGATAACCCAAGCTGCGGAAGAAATATTCCGTGTACTACGACAAGCACCATTAGCAAAACCAATGTATGTTTGAGAAGATGTTGACATCTGCAATATCAAGAGTAAAATCAAGATAAGAAGGAATAATGATAAAAACATTCTCTAAACTAGGCACACTTTCTAATCTAAAACACACCAGCTAGAAAGAAACTATTCTAACAAAAATCTCCACACCATACTTTAATCATAATATCTTTTAAGATAAAGCCCATTTCTGGGTCTACCTAAAGAGACACTGTCAAAATCTACTAATTCATAGGCCCCTTTTGTCAGCTTACTCTTAACAACAAAAGGACCATGCCACATGGGTACAAATTTTCCAGCCCCTAGCTTATCATTTGCTTGATCGTATAATAAAACTAGATCTCCTTCAGAAAAATTATGAGGTGTAACACTTCGATCGTACTAAGCTTTTATCCATTTTGCATGAGTCTAGATTGCTAATGCAGCATCACGTCGATTCTCATCTAGCTGCGCTAAGTACAACAAACGTTTTTCCTCTTTGGAAGTGGTTGGGAGTAATTCTATGGCTATTTGCAATAATGGAATTTCACATTCAATGGGTAACACTACTTCCAACCCGTAAACTAGCTGGAAAAGAGTGAAACTAGTTGATGTTTTGACTGGGGTTTAGTATGCCCAAAGCGCTGAAAATAACATGTTAGGCCAATTCGATCGATGAATACCAATGATTCGTTGGATCATAGTGACTAGAACTTTATTGATTGCTTCAACCAGACCATTAGCCTGTGGGTAATATGGAGTAGAACTATCGTGACGCAGGCCAAGTTGATCTGTTAGTTCAGTCATCATGATGTTTTGAAAATGACTTCCATGGTCAGTAATAATCACTTGAGGAACACCGAATTTAGCAATTATATGATTGAAAACGAAAATTTCAGCCGTTTTTCCATCTTCCAAAAATGTAGGCATCGCCTCGGTCCACTTGGTAAAATAATCTACCGCAAGGATGATATACACATCCCCCCCGGCCGAGTGAGGGTTACATGTAATAAATTCGATACCCCACTTCACAAAAGGACCTACAGCAATTATGGGGTGGAGAGGAGTAGGTGGAGCATGCATCTTTCGATAAAAAATTTGGCTATTGTGGCATTTCTGGACTGCATTGATACAATCTTTAAATAAGGATGGCCAGAAATAACCAGCACGCAATATCTTTTGGGCTATGGCATACCCAGACATATGACCGCCACATTCTCTAGAGTGACAATCATTCAAAACCTTTTCAGCTTCTTCATGAGTTAGACAACGTCGGAAAACAAATTCCATTCCTCGACGATAGAGTGTATCTCCAATAATATTGTACTGTTGGGATTGGAAACGTATTTTCCTTCGCTGAGATTGTGAGATTTCAGGCCAAAAAGATTGGGTTTGCAGATAGATAATTATATCTCCATACCATGGATCAAGAGTACTGATAAGAAACAAGGATTCATCCGCAATGGATTCTTCTGCCACAGTTTCAATATCAGTACGCGGGAAATCACACATCAGTTCCGCAAAAACCAAAGATTTCTTTGCCTTGGATTTTTCAAATTCCAAGTCAAATTCCTACAGGATAACTATCCATTTGGAATACTTGCCCCCTAGCAATTGTTTATTTAAAATATACGTCATAGGGTTACAATTAGAAATTACCATGGTTTTGTGTAATAAGCTGTAGTGACGAAATCTTTGGACAGCTTGAATAGCTGCCAAGGCAAATTTCTCCACATGTGAATATTTAAGCTCAGTCAGATTCAGAGTTTGACTAAGATAGTAAATCACATGTTCATTGTTGAATTCATCTTCCTGAGCTAAAACCATCCCAATGGTGGAATGAGAAGCGACGAGGTACAAAAAGTAGTCCTGGTTGTAGTTGGGAGGATGCAATAATGGTGCATGGGCCAACGCGTGTTTAAGTGCATCAAAAGATTTGTTAACTATCTCATCCAAAAAGAACGGTGTATTCTATTTCAACAACCTGGTAAAACCTTTCATTATCTCAGCGTAATTAGGAATGAAACGACATAAAAAGTTTCCTTTCCCTTGCAAACTTTGGAGTTGGCGAAGAGTCAAAGGCGAAGGTAATTTGACAATAGCTTCAACCTTTGAGGGATAGACACGAATGCCGACTTTTGAGACAACAAATCCCAGTAAACGACCCGTTTCTATACAGAAAACACATTTATGTGGATTTAGCCTAATTCGATAATGCCTACATCTCATAAAGATGGCTCATAAATGAGTGAGATGATCGACTCTACGTAATGAATGAGCAGGTAAATCATCGAGATAAGGCTGCATAATGTGCTTGATATCATGAAATGCGTAAGACATAGCGCTTTGAAAAGTTTCTCCGGCATTCTTCAATCCAAAAGGTGACTTGCAATAAGAAAGTGACCCCATGGACAAATGAAAGCCATTTTAGGTTGATCAACGGGGAGCATGTTAATTTGATTGTAACCGGAAAAACCATCCATAAAGGAGAATATTTCACTGCCGGCACAATCATCAATAATTTGATCGATATAGGGGGTTGGATAATTGTCTTTAGGATAAGCTTGATTAATATCCCTATAATCAACACATATTCTTATCGTTCCTTGCTTTTTGTTAACAGGAACAATATTCGATACCCAATCCGTTAAAGGAATTGGATAATGAAACCTGCTCGAAGTAATTTCTCAACTTCAACTTTAATAGCAGTAGCTTTTCTTGGATGTATCTGACGCAAACGTTGTCGGACAGGTTTAGCATCTGGGTAAGTTTTAATTTCATGGACAATAATTGATGGATCGATTCCTGGCATTTCTTCATATAACCAAGCAAACAAGTCACAGAATTCTTGAAATAGGGCTTTATAAGTTTGGATTTCCTCATCCGTATAGGAAGCACCTATATGAATGTTTTCAATAATTCCGAGTTTCACTAAAATGTCAATAAGAATCATTCGAGAAATATTTCCCAAATTTAACTCAGAATCAGGATGTTGTAATGGATTCTATGGTTCTTTGACATAATCAGTGGTAAAAATAGATGAGAAATCATTTTCAAAATGATCAAGCTCAGGTAAAAACGAAGATCGATGATGGAGATCTTCCCATATTAAATCATCAAAAGACAAAATTTCACGAATCTACTCATCAGTATGAACAAAATCAGAAAGAGTTGTTGAATTTGATGTTGAGATTGAAATTGACTCCCCATGGACCACATTCATTGGATTGCTTTCGGTTGAACAAGAGTCATAAAATGACTGTACAGCCTGAGAAGTAACTTCAAAGGGACTCAAGGGCATTGCATCACCAAATGAGTCCACCTCAGAATCGGAAGGTACGATCCAAGGATCATCAAAAGCAATAGCATTCAATGAAATCATATGAATGGTTGCAAAAGAAGGTGATATGTAGGAGGAGGAAATGAAAAAGTTCCTAGTAAACCAGAATCTTTAATAAATCCCACCCCAACATCCTTATAAGGGATAGCTATTTTTCCGACATGTTGGATACTATTAGAAGAGGCTGGGTCAGATGAAAAATAATTTAACTGGTCTATTGTAACGATCTTTCCATTATGAGGAAACTTAATAAGGTGAAAGACCGATGAAACAACAACAGTCATAGCGTAAGACCAACTACAACCCAATAGAAGGTTGTAATCTAGAGGGGCATCAACCACTTCCACATCTAGATTTATAGTTTTGCCTTCTACCCCTATAGGTAAATCCTGCAAAATGCCAAAAGGATGAAACCCTTGGCCATCAAAAGCCTTTAGAATTGTCAGGGATTTATTGAGTGTAGTCGAACCAAGCGATCTCCAAAACTGAATCGACATAATACACGTAGAAGCTCCCTCATCAATCATGGTCTGAAAGCAAGGTCTATTTTTGACTAACATTGGGATCTGGAAAGCCATTTGATGAGGTAGGTGAGGTGTACTATTTTCTAAATCGAAGATTATAAGGTTGGAATCCTGAATATCAATAGCTCCTATAGCAAACAATAGCAATTTACGTTGTGATAGGCATGATTGCAGCACCTCCAAAGCCGACATTAATGAAGGGGAAATAGCTAAATCTTCAACAATGTTATAGTTATGAGCAGCTCTCGCATGTGGATTGAAATCTGACTTCCGATGTATACCTTTAGCAGGTGTTTTGATTACTAAGTCTGGGTTAGGTTTCTCGATCTGTAGAGGATCAGAACCAGAAGGAGTTGAAGTTGATGGGTTTGAATTAGAAGATTCTGCTTCCTTACCACTAACAGGATTCTTACTACCATAATCTTGCGATCGCGTCGCAATCCTGACATGGGACATCATCATAATTGGTTCTTCTGAGGAATTTGAGGAAGAACCTATCATCTTACTATCTTGATTAGGAAAAGGATCCTTCAAGACAGCAGGCATTTGAGAACCTTTGATGATTTTTGAAACCTCAGCTTGATGTGGACAGCTCTTGTAAAATGCTCCTCGTCACAAATGAGACAAGGATAGCAAGGCTTACGTTTTTCGTCAGTAGATTTAGTTTCATTTGGTTTCTCTTTTGAGTTTTGTTTATTTTTCTTCTTCCCCTTCTTTTTACCACCGGATTTTGATTTGGCTGTAGATGATTCTACGACATGGATATCTGCAGGAATTTAGCGGAAGAGTCTCCTATCGGGGAATCTAGTAAAGTTATAATAGGAGAAGAATTCTTTGAAGATTTATTCTTAATTTCGGTACTAAATGAACCAATCATAGCACCAGCGACATGCGACCCTGAGGGAGCTGAAGTTATTAGATTTTGTTTCGGAAGGTTGACGATTTTTTCATGTAAGGTACATGAATGCTTATAGACAAGGTCAAGGTACTGAGCCTGAGGAATTACTTGCTCTTAATTATTAATCGTCTTATTACTATATTAATAATTTTAATTCATCTTATTACTGTATTGTTTATTTGTTTGTTTGTTTTATGTTTTATGTTTTACTCTTTTGTAACACTATTATACTAATCATTATCATTATTTAATAATTGTTATTACTATATTAATAATTTTAATTCATGTTATTACTATATCATTTGTTTGTTTTATGTTTTATGTTTTACTTTTCTGTGACAATATTACACTAATCATTATTATTATTTAAAAATTGTTATTACTATATTGCTTGTTTCTTTTTATGTTTTACGTTTTACTATTTTGTAACACTATTATACTAATCATTATCATTATTTAATTCATGCCATTGCTATATTAATAATTTCAATCTATGTTAATACTATATTATTTGTTTGTTTTATGTTTTATGTTTTAGTATTTTGTAACACTATTTATGTTTTACATTTTACTATATTGTAACACTATTTTGTAATGCTATTTATGTTTTATTTTTTACTATTTTGTAAGACTATTATACTAATTCTTATAATGATTTAATTCGTGTTATTACTATATTAATAATTTTATTTCATGTTACTATTGTATTGTTTGTTTATTTTATGTTTTATATTTTACTATTACGTTACACTATTTTGTAACACTATTATACTAATCATTATCATCATTTAATTCATCTTATCACTATATTAATAATTTTAATTCATGTTGGTATTATATTCTTTGTTTGTTTTCTGTTTTCTGTTTTACTATTATGTTACACTATTTTGTAACACTATTATACTAATCATTATCATTATTAAATTTAAGTTATTACTATATTAATAATTTTAATTCATGTTATTGCTATATTGTCTTTTTGTTTTATGTTTTAGTATTTTGTAACACTATTATACTAATCATTATCATTATTTAATTGATGTTATTACTGTATTAATAATTTTAATTCATGTTATTACTATATTGTTTGTTTGTTTTATGTTTTATGTTCTACTATTTTGTAACACTATTATACTAATCATTATCATTATTTGATTCATGTTATTACTGTATTAATAATTTTAACTCATGTTCTTACTATAATGTTTGTTGGTTTTGTGTTTTATGTTCTACTAATTTGTAACAATGTTATTACTATATTAATAATTTAAATTCATCTTATTACTATATTGTTTGTTTGTTTTATGTTTTATGTTTTACTATTTTGTAACACTATTATACTAATCATTATAATTAATAATTTCGATTCATGTTATTACTATATTGTTTGTTTGTTTTATGTTTTATGTTTTACTATTTGTAACACTATTATACTATTCATTATACTTAATAATTTTGATTCATGTTATTACTATATTAATAATTTTAATTCATGTTATTGCTATATTATGCGTTTGCTTTATGTTTTATTTTTTACTATTTTGTAACACTATTATACTAATCATTATCATTATTTAATTCATGTTGTTACTATATAATAATTTTAATTCATGTTATTACTATATTAATAATTTTAATTCATGTTACTACTATATTGTTAGTTTGTTTTATGTTTTTTGTTTTACTCTTATCTAACACTATTTTGTAACACTATTATACTAATCATTATGCTTATTTAATTCATCTTATTACTATATTAATAATTTTAATTCATGTTATTTCTATATTGTGTGTTTGTTTTATGTTTTATGTTTTATTGTATTGTAACACTATTTTCTAAGACTATCATACTAATCATTATAATTTCTTAATTCATGTTATTACTATATTGTTTGTTTGTTTTATGTTTTATGTTTTACTATTTTGTAATACTACTATACTAAACATTATCTTTATTTAATTCATGTTATTACTATATTGTTTGTCTGTTTTATGTTTTACTATATTGTAACACTATTTTGTAACGCTATTATACTAATCATTATAATTACTTAATTCATGTTATTACTATATTTATAATTTTAATTCATGTTCTTACTATATTGTTTTATTGTTTTATGTTTTTTGTTTTACTATTTTGTAACACTATTTTGTAACATTTTTATACTAATCATTATCATTATTTAATTCATGTTATTATTATATTAATAATTTTAATTGATGTTATTACTATATTGTTTGTTTGTTTTATCTTTAATGTTTTACTATATTGTAACACTATTATACTAATCAGTATCATTACTTAATTCATGTTATTACTATATTGTTTGTTTGTTTTATGTTTTATGTTTTACTATATTGTAACACCATTATACTAATCATTATCATTATTTAATTCGTGTTATTACTATATTGTTTGTTTGTTCTATGTTTTATGTTATACTATTTTGTAACACTATTATACTAATCATTATCATTATTTAATTTATGTTATTACTATATTAATAATTTTAATTCATATCATTACTATATAGTTTGCTTGTTTTATGTTTTACTATTTTGTAACACTATTTTCTCACACTAATCATCATCATTATTTAATTCTTGTTATTACTATATTAATAATTTTAATTCATGTTATTACTATATTTTTTGTTTGTTTTCTGTTTTATGTTTTAGTATTTTGTAACATATTTTGTAACTCAATTATACTAATCGTTATCATTCTTTAAGTCATGTTATTACTATATGAATAATTTTATTTCATGTTATTACTATATTAATCATTTAATTCATATTATTACTGTATTGTTTGTTTGTTTGTTTTAATGGAAGAGTCCCCTGTTGGGGAATATGGTAAAGTTATAATAGGAGAAGAATTCTTTGAAGATTTCTTCTTACTTTTGGTACTAACTGAACCAATCATACCATCAATGGCATGAGACACTGAAGGAGCTGCAGTTATTTGATTCTGTTTTGGAAGGTTAAGGATTTTTTCATGTAAGGTACCTGACTGCGTATAGACAAGGTCAAGGTACTGAGCCTGAACAATTACTTGCTCTTCAGTGATTTTAATTAATAATTATTTAATGAACCATCTTGCAAAAATTTGATTTGGAATAAAAACTTTCACTAAACGTGGTCTATGTCGCCATTCATGAATATGATCTGGAATATATGTGGACATTGACTATTTCAATGAAGTTAATAATTTCGTGCCATTGTCGTATCTGACAGGAAACTGAAAATGAGTTAAGAAAGAAGTGGCTAACTAACTAAAATTATAAAAAGAGCCTCATGGTAACTCAATGTACCATTTGGTAGCAAGACCAATCAGAGTGCGTTGAAAAAGACGTAAACGAAATTGAATCATCGATAATGGAATTAGATGCACACCAGAGGTGATAAGTCATCACATGATTTGACCGATCTTCTCCTGACTTACCCTCAAACTTTGGGATATCACTGGGCAACTTATTAGGCATTGGCAGCCAATACGGAAGATAGTTAATTGGATCATTCGTAAGGTGTGACAAATCAGTGAAATCCAAAGTTGAAAGAAAAGATAACTAGCGGTTAAGGTCTCGAAAACCTTGGGTAACAAGACCCGCCCCAGGAGGAGAATATTCAGGATAACCTAGAAGTGGATTTGCATTGGGAATATTATATCCTCCCACAAAACCAATATTAACCGGACCAAACTGGGGTTGTTGAGGTTGCTGATAAGTATAGCCAGGGTACGACTGATACTGATAAACTGGGTTTTGCACAATAGGACCAAATTGATACTCTCCCTAGTATGGTTGATAAGTGAATTGTGGTTGACTTGTGACAACTGTACTTGGACCAGGTTGTCCTACAGGCATCTGAACCAAAGTTTGAACTGTAGGTCCTGACTGTGGTAAAGAGGCTTGAGGAGTTTGCACTGATGTATGAACAGTAGAAACTGGAGTTGTCAATACTCCAGAAGTAGGTGGGGTAGATTGAACAGAAGTTGCAGTAGTTGCAACAGTAGTTTGAGGCAGAGTTCGAGGTGAACTAGGCCCAGGCTGATGAACTACACTAGGCGCAGAAGTTTGAATAGTAGGATGGACAGGTTGCTGGGTTGGACCAGAAACCAAAGGTTGTCTAGGTTTACTTGATAACTACACATTCGGTTGCCAAGTCTGTTGAGATGGATCCCACATATTCATTCTGGGGTATGTACCCACAAAAGGTTGAGCATATTTAGGACCATAACCGTGTTGAGCGTAGGGTTGATAATGGAGACAATATTTATGTTTTATTTTTCAATATTTTTTAGCACTATTTTGTAAGATTATTATACTATTCATTAAAATTATTTAATTCATGTTACTACTATATTAATAATTTTAATTCATGTTACTACTATATTGTTTGCTTGTTTTATGTTTTATGTTTTACTATTATGTAACACTATTTTGTAACACTATTATACTAATCATTATCATTATTTAATTCATGTTAATACTATCTTAATAATTTTAATTCATGTTATTACTATATTTTTTGTTTGTTTTATGTTTTATGTTTTAACACTATTATATTAATCATTATCATTATTTAATTTGTTATTACTATATTAATAATTTGTATTCATGTTGTTACTATATTGTTTGTTTGTTTTATGTTTTATGTTTTACTATTTTGTAACACTATTACACTAATCATTATCATTGTTTAGTTCATGTTATTACTATATTAATAATTTTAATTCATATCATTACTATATAGTTTGTTTGTTTTATGTTTTACTATTTTGTAATAATATTTTCTCACACTATGAAACTAATCATTATCATTATTTAATTCTTGTTATTACTATATTAATAATTTTATTTCATGTTATTACTATACAGTTTGTTTGTTTTATGTTATATGTTTTACTATTTTGTATAACACTATTATACTAATCATTATCATTATTTAATTCATGTTATTACTATATTAATAATTTTTATTCATCTTATTACTATATTAATAATTTTATTAATATATTATTTGTTTGTTTGATGTTTTATGTTTTACTATTTTGTAACACTATTTTGTAAAGCTATTATACTAATCATTATCATTATTTAATTCATGTTATTACTATATGAAGGAGCTACAGTTATTTGATTGTCTTTCGGAAGGTCGGGGATTTTCTCATGTAAGGTACCTGACTGCATATAGACAAGGTCCAGGTACTGAGCCTGAGCAATTACTTGCTCTTAATTATTAATAATGTTATTATTATATTAATAATTTTAATTCATTTTATTACTGTATTGTTTGTTATCACTATATTGTTTGTTTGTTTGTTTGTTTTATGTTCTATTCTTTACTATTTTGTAACACTATTATACTAATCATTATCATTATTTAATTTATGTTATTACTATATTAATAATTTATATTCATGTTGTTACTATATTTTTACTTTGTTTTACGTTTTACTATTTTGTAACACTATTTTGTAAAACTATTATACTAATCATTATCATTATTTAATTCATGTTATTACTATATTAATAATTTTGTCACTAGATTCATTTTACTTATTTTTCTCTTTTGATGGTTGGTTTATTTTTCTTCTTCCCCTTCTTTTTACCACCGGATTTTGATTTGGCCATAGATGATTCTATGACATGGATATATGCGGGAATTTAGCGGAAGAGTCTCCTGTCGGGGAATCTGGTAAAGTTATAATAGGAGAAGATTTCTTTAAAGATTTCTTCTTACTTTTTGGTACTAACTAAACCAATCATACCATCAGCTGCATGATACCCTGAAGGAGCTACAGTTATTTGATTGTTTTTTTTCAGAAGGTCAAGGATTTTTTCATGTAAGGTACCTGACTGTGTATAGACAAGGTGAAGGTACTGAGCTTGAGAAATTACTTGTTCTTAATTATTAATAATGTTATTACTATATCAATAATTTTAATTCATCTCATTACTGTATTGTTTGTTTGTTTGTTTTATGTTTTATGTTTTACTATTTTGTAACACTATTATACTAATCATTATCATTATTTAATTCATGTTATTACTATGTTGTTTGATTATTTTATGTTTTATGTTTTACTATTTTGTAATACTACTATACTAAACATTATCTTTATTTAATTCATGTTATTACTATATTGTTTGTCTGTTTTATGTTTTACTATATTGTAACACTATTTTGTAACGCTATTATACTAATCATTATAATTACTTAATTCATGTTATTACTATATTTATAATTTTAATTCATGTTCTTACTATATTGTTTTATTGTTTTATGTTTTTTGTTTTACTATTTTGTAACACTATTTTGTAACATTTTTATACTAATCATTATCATTATTTAATTCATGTTATTATTATATTAATAATTTTAATTGATGTTATTACTATATTGTTTGTTTGTTTTATCTTTAATGTTTTACTATATTGTAACACTATTATACTAATCAGTATCATTACTTAATTCATGTTATTACTATATTGTTTGTTTGTTTTATGTTTTATGTTTTACTATATTGTAACACCATTATACTAATCATTATCATTATTTAATTCGTGTTATTACTATATTGTTTGTTTGTTCTATGTTTTATGTTATACTATTTTGTAACACTATTATACTAATCATTATCATTATTTAATTTATGTTATTACTATATTAATAATTTTAATTCATATCATTACTATATAGTTTGCTTGTTTTATGTTTTACTATTTTGTAACACTATTTTCTCACACTAATCATCATCATTATTTAATTCTTGTTATTACTATATTAATAATTTTAATTCATGTTATTACTATATTTTTTGTTTGTTTTCTGTTTTATGTTTTAGTATTTTGTAACATATTTTGTAACTCAATTATACTAATCGTTATCATTCTTTAAGTCATGTTATTACTATATGAATAATTTTATTTCATGTTATTACTATATTAATCATTTAATTCATATTATTACTGTATTGTTTGTTTGTTTGTTTTAATGGAAGAGTCCCCTGTTGGGGAATATGGTAAAGTTATAATAGGAGAAGAATTCTTTGAAGATTTCTTCTTACTTTTGGTACTAACTGAACCAATCATACCATCAATGGCATGAGACACTGAAGGAGCTGCAGTTATTTGATTCTGTTTTGGAAGGTTAAGGATTTTTTCATGTAAGGTACCTGACTGCGTATAGACAAGGTCAAGGTACTGAGCCTGAACAATTACTTGCTCTTCAGTGATTTTAATTAATAATTATTTAATGAACCATCTTGCAAAAATTTGATTTGGAATAAAAACTTTCACTAAACGTGGTCTATGTCGCCATTCATGAATATGATCTGGAATATATGTGGACATTGACTATTTCAATGAAGTTAATAATTTCGTGCCATTGTCGTATCTGACAGGAAACTGAAAATGAGTTAAGAAAGAAGTGGCTAACTAACTAAAATTATAAAAAGAGCCTCATGGTAACTCAATGTACCATTTGGTAGCAAGACCAATCAGAGTGCGTTGAAAAAGACGTAAACGAAATTGAATCATCGATAATGGAATTAGATGCACACCAGAGGTGATAAGTCATCACATGATTTGACCGATCTTCTCCTGACTTACCCTCAAACTTTGGGATATCACTGGGCAACTTATTAGGCATTGGCAGCCAATACGGAAGATAGTTAATTGGATCATTCGTAAGGTGTGACAAATCAGTGAAATCCAAAGTTGAAAGAAAAGATAACTAGCGGTTAAGGTCTCGAAAACCTTGGGTAACAAGACCCGCCCCAGGAGGAGAATATTCAGGATAACCTAGAAGTGGATTTGCATTGGGAATATTATATCCTCCCACAAAACCAATATTAACCGGACCAAACTGGGGTTGTTGAGGTTGCTGATAAGTATAGCCAGGGTACGACTGATACTGATAAACTGGGTTTTGCACAATAGGACCAAATTGATACTCTCCCTAGTATGGTTGATAAGTGAATTGTGGTTGACTTGTGACAACTGTACTTGGACCAGGTTGTCCTACAGGCATCTGAACCAAAGTTTGAACTGTAGGTCCTGACTGTGGTAAAGAGGCTTGAGGAGTTTGCACTGATGTATGAACAGTAGAAACTGGAGTTGTCAATACTCCAGAAGTAGGTGGGGTAGATTGAACAGAAGTTGCAGTAGTTGCAACAGTAGTTTGAGGCAGAGTTCGAGGTGAACTAGGCCCAGGCTGATGAACTACACTAGGCGCAGAAGTTTGAATAGTAGGATGGACAGGTTGCTGGGTTGGACCAGAAACCAAAGGTTGTCTAGGTTTACTTGATAACTACACATTCGGTTGCCAAGTCTGTTGAGATGGATCCCACATATTCATTCTGGGGTATGTACCCACAAAAGGTTGAGCATATTTAGGACCATAACCGTGTTGAGCGTAGGGTTGATAATGGAGACAATATTTATGTTTTATTTTTCAATATTTTTTAGCACTATTTTGTAAGATTATTATACTATTCATTAAAATTATTTAATTCATGTTACTACTATATTAATAATTTTAATTCATGTTACTACTATATTGTTTGCTTGTTTTATGTTTTATGTTTTACTATTATGTAACACTATTTTGTAACACTATTATACTAATCATTATCATTATTTAATTCATGTTA
>APFE030415656.1:89651-121180 GCA_000404065.3 Pinus taeda
CCTGGTATTTCTTGAGAAAGGCTTCCTTCATCTCTTCCCAGTTGTTTATGACTCCACCACCTAAACCCATAAACCATCTCAGAGCTTCCCCTTTCAAAGTAGAGGGGAACAGTTTAAGTTTTTGGGGGTCAGTGGTGTAATCGTACCCTCTGCATAACACATCATATTCGAATAAAAATGCATCAGGGTCCTCTGATGTGAGCCCATGAAATGTTGGGATGTGTTGAAGCGGAATTGCCTTCATCGGTGCATTCACAGTAAAGTCTACTATAGGATATTGTAAGGTAGTGGTTTGGGTATTTGGTTGATTCTGCGCCATGGGATCAAATACGTGCCAATATCCTTCCGAGATTTCTAGGAGGGTGTTCCTAGGTTGGGGAGGGACAGACTTGGCAGGGGTTGGTTTAACGACGCTTCCCTTATCTGGAATTTCTACAGCTGGAATTTCTATTTGAGGGAATGGAGTGCCTTCAATATTAATTCTAGCTGCACTCTCCTTATCTGGACTGTTTAACAGTTGAATTATCCTAGAAGGAGATCTTGGTTCCTTTATTTCCCCTGTTTCCCCTTCTCCTTCACAAAGGTTACTTAAGTTCCCTTCCCGCAGCCGTTCTGTCACAGAATTTTCAATTTCTTGATAGTCCTGTTCATTAGTCTGGCTGTGGATCTCAGCAAAGGCTCCAGATGGTGATGTTGTAGCCTGAAGGGAACTGGTAGGCTGCTTAGAATTATCCCTTTTAAAACCTACCGACGGCTGAGATTTAGTTTTCTTATAGATTTCATCTATAAAAGTTGTTCTACCAAGGGTCACCGGCCCTTTGGCTTTAACTGGGGGTTTGATATTCTTTTCTATCTCTTTTTTCTTAGTCATACACTTCTAAGAAAACTACCAAATCCTATCAACCAGCAATTCTACTGAGAGGACGGATGGTGGAGCAGGGCTTTTACATGCTCCGTACGCAGGTTCTTACCTTCCGTTTTTAAAATCCAACTCCCTCCTAGCCGATTTGCGCACTACTCTATAAAGGACAAATGGCTATTACCCCTCCCCGGCAACGGCGCCAAAATGTAGAGCGATAACTAGGGTCTCTCACACCACCAATTATTCCACATTATTAAGTCAATCCAGGATCGTTTTGTTCTTTCAAGGAGTAACTCAATCCGAGGCTGTTTTGCCCAAGTAATGCTCGGTAGTATAGCGCTCTAATGAATTGAAAGGAAACAGACACCAAACTGTAACTGAATCAACTCAAAGATAAAATCACACAAATCAATTTGATCAGTCAAGGGTATGGAACCAATAACCCTTCCCTTTAGAAAATGATAAAGAAGGAAACCAAAGCATGGGCTTATAGATCTGGGAGTCAGGCAGCGTCTTGCTGGGCTCACGACAGTCTTAGGCCTGCTATCACGCGAAAGCAACAAAGGCAGATAAGCGAAAGTAAATGGAACAACAATTATGAAATGGAACAGTAGGAATTAAATGGAACAGCATCGGTAAATGGAACAGCAGTAATCGAATAAACAGCATAAGTGAATGGAACAGCAAACAGGAAACGTCAATCAAATGGAACAGCAAACTCAACTGGAACAGTAAACGCAATGGAATAGCAAACCTAATTGGAACAGCAAACTTAAATGGATGCACACGTTCTGAGCTATTACAACAATCCGAGAGTAATGTATGATGTGACTATTTCTGAACAAAGTGATATTGTCTTCAAATCTCGCAAACACTTATTTTATATGAATCCAATGATGATACCAGTCATACTAATACCTGGATGCAATTCAAATAGATTCACTTTATATAACACAGAGACATGAGTTAGGAAACTTATTCAGATTCAGAGATTAACTGAGAAGCATAGTCTATCATATGAAAGATATATCAGATTGCTGAAACAAAGGAAATAATCAAACCACACCAACCACCGTATGATACAACAGTGAGTGACCGTCGGAGCTGGGCCCTTGGCTACCAATGGTACACCGCTTGAAGCTACTTCAGATGCAGAAACGAAGTGAACACAAAGTTCTTTATATTGATTGCATTAACAAAGATACACAAAATCAGGTCTCAACAAAACTTAATGCTCAAAGCTGTTCCGAATCATGTAATTACAATAATCGATCCCCCACGCTCAATGGCGTGGTATCTTTATATAACAAAAATGACGGAGATATCTAGATACAAAAGATAAGCTAAAGCAGCGATCCCTCAGGATCAGAGATCCTGAGGGATTCGCTAATCGTTCAGTTCTTCTCGTTCCTTTCTTGCGTTCTCCGTCTTGGCGTCCCACGTTCTTTTCCTGGATCATTCGGCTCTAATTTTACTTGATCGCGTCCGCATCCGGTTCCCTAGCGATGGGACAGCAGTTGCTTTCCCTTTGCTTCTTGTTTTTGCTCGATGATCCCCTGTTTCCGCGTCCTTCTGCATAGAAAACATCGATTATTGGTGATTGAGCTTCGTGTGTCCATTTTCACACAATTTATCAAAACCCTTTTATTCTTTAGACTTATAATGCAGAAAAGGTTAGGAAATTTATTAGAAAACCACTAGATTATTATTCAAAAAGCATACCTTCCAAGCGCTCCACAGGTTGGGCTATTCCGTTCACCAGTCATATTACCATTGGTCCACTGTACCATCCATATTTGGGGTTAACGCTACCAATCCATTTTACTGTCACTGATATGTTCAAGAGAAGTCGATCAGAGAATTCACCAACCCATCTTGTGTCTCATCCGCTGTAATATCTTCACACTTCAGTTCTTCATGACCGCCATCCTGAACCTTGTATCATCAGATTGCTTTCAGCTCCACAAAATCATTTTCTCTGTTCCATGTCATAGATGTGGGATTCATTAAGGCCCTCCTACGATGGGTTAATTCTTATTGATGATAGCTCGTTATCCAACAAGTCAACCTAGGAACAACCCTTTCAGTACTTTGAAGCTTGCATGCCTCAATGGAAATTTTCTCACTTCCGGCGATAGGTTTACATCAATGGCCTTTGACCGAAAGATTTTGCGTGGTGTTCAACACCAAGTCCCTTTTTCACACCATGCGAATTGTACTGTAGTACCTTGAGGGTCATCATCATTATCAGTGATTCCTCTCACGCATGTTAACAACTTACATCATTGGCTGGTAATCAGGCGATGTCTTTCCATGTTTGACTCCAGAACATTTTTCACATGGATCGACTTGTACTTCAGGCGAAGATGGGACAAGTTTGAAGACCCCGGATCTAGTCTCATCCATCCAAGCTGCGATATATTCAGGAAAATAAAGACATCAAATGTACATCATTGCTACACATATGATCATCCAAATCAAAGGATGATGGCTCTACCAGAATCATCAGTCTACCACACAGACGGTTGTCTGTCCTATGTACTGAAAATGAATTTATAAAGCTGAGCATGGGAATGCCCGTCTCAGCTAGATCATGAAAATGTTATGAAGATAATGTATTGTATTTTATCTTATTATAGGTCACCTTCTAGTTCGAAAGAACCTCGGATCCTCATGATAAAGCATTTCATCCGACATCAAAAGATTTCCGACCTCATGCTTTAGGGGGGAACTGTTATAGACATATTTGGGCACTGCAACCCCAATCACATATGTCCATAAACCAAGGGCTTCTAAGTCCCTAAAAGTGTTGTTTCATGCCCTAAAGGAACAAGGTCAGCTGATTACATCATCTCCTAGAAGTTCTCCACAAAAAACTTCTCAGAACTAGTCAAAACTAGACCATACAGACTGCTCAGTGCAGAGGGTGCGATGCATCTCACCTGCTCAGTGTAAAAAGTGCGATGCATACTGGAAAGCCCTTCTATAGGGTGCAATGGGTGAGAGTGGACAAATGGCAGAGATAGTTTGCAAGGTGGATGATCATGGAATCTACCAGAAACTTCTCTTATGACACTTGCATCTCAGAATTCGCCCAAGGATGAGTAAGAGATTAATGAAATCTCCAAGTGGAACCAAGAACTATCAGTGGAATGACACTAATCAAAAACCCAGAGCTAACTCACACCTCTTCAAATATCTATATATGGATCCCTCATCCCAGAGATCCAGAGGTTGGGGGTTGGAATATTGTATCTTGTAAGGAAGTGCTGTTGGTTTCTTGGTGGAATATCATAGTGTTGGGTGATCTAAGCTTTTCATGAGGTGAAGAAGGGCTTTCATGCTGGGATGATGACGGTGGGTCAGATCAATGGGTTTTAATCCTCTCTTCTAATCTCTATATCAATAAAGCTATTCAAGTTTTTCTCCACATTTTTGTATGTTTGCTAATATATGCATGTATGTGGTCAATATATATCTGGTCCTATATTGCTTATGACTGTAGATCTCTGCACTTTGAAGGTATTATGCTGCTTTGACTTTACAGGTACTCTTTGAAGTGGAGTGGTCAAGGGAGGAGCGACAAAGATCTGTCAAAGGGGAGAAGGAACAAGCAAAGAACCAAGCGAGAGATCGAGGTTGGTATTCTTTGCTCTTTTCCTATCTACTTCTCGTAAAGGAAAATGAAAGTAACTTTAATTTGTTTGTTTCTAAGATAGCTACCCATCTTAGTGGGACTAGCAGATCTGCATAGACACTAGATTTCCTGATAACAATAGAAGTCTGGGCTTGGAACCCATGGGGTATCTTTCCGAATGAACAGTGACAACAGGCAGGACCTTCACTTTTACTTGTGCATATAGCATGGTCACCTCCATGTTTGTATGAACCTCGTATTGATAAGTAAAGCTGGTAGTTTAGGAGTTATAACATCCTTGCTGCAATAATGGTGCTCATCACTTTTTGGAACTGTTGCCGGGGAGTTATCTGAGTAGAATGTGATTACTACTTTCTTTTCTTCTGTTAGTTTATTTCTGCAAAAGTATTCTAGTAGCTTCCTTTCTTTCATCTTTCATTATTTTCTTTCCTTTCCATTCTGCAAGTATAATTTCAATTCAGTAAGTAGCTTCTTCATTTTGTCAGTGGCTTTTCATTCAATCAACGATTTATTTCTGCAAAGTACTTTCCATCTTAAAAAATATTACAAAAAGCAACCCAAAAACATTTCCTTTCATGTCTCATAGGAATAGGGACAATTTAGGGAAATTCTTACTAGATACCCCCACTACATCCAATAGCCAACCTTCTCTCTTCTTCGGTGTTTGTGAACTAGAAGAACCTTTAGGTGAACAACCTAATATATTTGAAGAACCTATAGGGGAAGAAGAAGAAGAAGAACCCATTCCTACTGAACCAATGGCTGAAAGCCAAAATGACAGAGGGAATAAACAGAGAGTTGAGGGTGTCTTCCCCATCAGGGAAACCAACGGGGACACTAAGATGAAGAATATAAGCCCCTCTACCCTACCTCATTTCCATGGCCTGATCACAGAGGACCCAAACACTTTCCTATTTGAGTTTATTGTTATATGCCAAACCTATGACTATACAGATGTTGAGAAAAAATTAAAACTGCTTCCATTTAACCTCAAGGATGCAGCATTGCGCTGGTTCATGGGTTTACCTAGAGATAGCATCATAACTTGGGCTCAGATGCAGCGGGACTTTAACAAAAAATATAGAGACTACTGTAGGTCAAAGGATACTAAAGAAGAAATTTCTAGGATGACCACGAGCCAAGATGAATCCCTAGAAGACTACGAAGAAAGATTCCAACTCAGTTACAAAAGGGCCAAGTGCACACTTGACCCCGAGTCACTAAAGTTGGTCCTACTCAGAGGATTAAGGGAAGTTCTTTTGGATACCTTACATTTGTTAGCAGGAGGAGATATCTACCAATTACCCTATGAGGATATCAAGGCTGTCTTTAGAAACCATTCTAGGGCAGCTAGGAAAAAGGGTAGGGGTAGTTAACCTATGGCTAGTACGTCATCTTCCAACTCATCCATCAAGGGTGAAATTGGAAATATGCTGGAAGATTTCAAAAGTGAGATGCTGCAAACCCTTTCCTTGTAATTAGACACTATGAACATAAAAAAGAAGCAAGAGGAATCAGAGAGAGTCTTGGTCATCTTTTGTCCTATATGCACTAGGAGCCATCCCAGGAACGAATGTCCATTGAACTGTATTGAAATTTTCTTGGTCTGTGGAGAAAATCACTCAATAGAAAAGTTCCCTTATTTACCAAGACTTAAAGCTATATATGAAGGAGCTGAAGGGGTCACTGACCAACTTTGCTACATCAACCAAAGGAGACCCTTCGGCCTAGACCATACCAGTAGGGCATGCAAGGGTCATCCCATGCATATTACAACTCCAACCAAACCACGGCTATACATTCATGGGGACCCCTTCCTCATCCTTCCTGGTCTACACCCCCTCCTTGGTCTTATGCATCTCAGTATCATTCCCAGCTAGCCAGCCAGTCATTTCAACCTTATGCTCTACCACAACCTTAGTGGAATACACCACTCCAGGGGTGGAGGCCCCAATACAACAATGCTCCAGCCCTATTAACTCCACCACCTACCCAACCACAACTCCTACACTATGCTCCACCCAAGCAATCCTAGATGCCTGTCTAGCCAAATCTGAATGTAGACAATAGGCAGTCTAAATTTTTTTATAGTGGAGGGACATCATATCTAGCTTATGTTGTAGAAATACAGGACATCAACCTAAGATCTGGGAGAATTTTCCTGGATAACCTACCTCCCCCTCCACATAGGGAGGTTGAGAAGAAAGAAAGGAAAGAAACCTTAAAGTAAATCCACCCTTTCCTGAGAGATTAGCCCAACCACTCTAGCCTACCCTAGAAGAAACTGAACTTCTGGGTGAATTGAAAAATCTATGTGTAAAGATCCCCCTTCTCGAGGAAATAAAATATGTTCCCATTTACAATAAGTTGATTAAGGAGAAATGCTTCAAGCATCTAGGAAGAAGAAAAAGGGATGCCCCTACCATTAATGTCATTGGGCGGTTGTCCAACTTAATGTTGGGGCAGGTAATATGTCCAAAATATTTGGACCCTGGAAGCCCTGTAGTAGATGTGCACATCAATGGCACCATCGACCCACACACTCTTATCGATCTTGGGGCTGCCATTAATATGATGACCAAGGAAGCCATGCTCAAGCTCAACCTCCAAGGGTCATTGAGGAAGACCAAAATAGTTCTGCAACTTGCAGACCATTCCATAGTCACCCCTGAGGGAATTGTGGAGGATGTGATAGTCTCCATTGACTCCTGGGAGTACCCTGCAGATTTTCTAGTTCTCCAGCCTAAGGCTAAACTTAATGGTTATCTTCTCATCCATGGGAGGCCATGGTTGGCCACAGTCGATGCTTACATTAGTTGCACAGCTGGTGGTATGACCATCAAGAATAGGCATATGTCCAAACAGTTAGTCATATACCCTCCTGCTCAACCTTCTCTAGAGCATGATTTACCTTTACAGTTGGACGAGGATGAAGAAGATGAAGTTTATTCCACCCAACTTTATGCTTTAGAAGTAACCATAGGAGGAGGGCAGCAAGATGAGGATGACTTAATCAAACACTTGCTCCAAAGTCCAACTCTGAGTTCGTTACCATTAGAAGAATAAGTAAGGGAAACCCAGAACAATCATCCAATTGACTTATGCTTAGCTGATTCCAACCCACTCTGTGTCAGAACCATAGAATTCGGCCCACAAAAAACCTTGAAAATTAATCCATCTCTTTCTGCTCTCAAAGAGGAAAAGCTATGCAACATGCTAAGAGAAAACCTAGAAGCCTTCACTTGGAGTTAGAATGAAATGAAGGGAGTACACCCCTCAGTGTTACTCACCACATATAAATCAAAGAAGGTTGCAAGCTGGTTCGGCAACCACAAAGGAGGATGAATACATCTCTTAAAGATATAGTCAAAGAAGAACTGCTAAATCTACTAGATGCAAGATTCATTTACCCTATCTCTGACAGTGAGTGGGTCTCTCCTTTAGTGTTAGTTCCTAGGAAAAATGGTAAGTGAAGGATTTGTGTCAATTACAGGAAGTTGAACAAAGCCACAAAGAAGGATCATTTTCCCCTACCCTTCATTGACCAAGTGCTAGATGGCCTGGCAGGGAAAAAGTTTTTTTCTTTCCTAGATGGATTCAGTGGGTACTACCAAATCCAAATTTTCCCAGAAGACCAGGATAAGGCCACATTCACCTCTCCTTGGGGTACTTTTTCCTACAGGGTCCTTCCTTTTGGCCTATACAATGTTCCTGCCGCTTTCCGAATTAGTACATGATGCGGTGGAATTTTATATGGATGATTTTACACCTTATGGCTATGATTTTCAAGAAGCCTTGACTAACCTAGGCAAGGTATTGAACAAATGCATTGAAATGAACCTGTCTCTTAGTCCATAAAAATGTGAATTCTTAATGATTGAAGGGACCGTGCTAGGTCATTCAATATCTCAGCAAGGACTGCAGGTGGACCTAAACAAAATAGCAATCATCCAAAGGGTCCCACCTCCACAAAAGCAAAGAGATGTCAGGAGTTTCTTGGCGTTAGCTAGATACTACGAAGGTTCATAAAGGACTTCAACAAGTTGGCCTCTCCTTTATTTGGGTTGTTGGCCAAAGATTCTGAGTTTATATGGTCAAAAAGTTGTCAAGAGGCCTTAGACATTCTAAATGGTAAGTTAACCACTGCACCAATTCTTCGAGGCCCAAATTGGGCCCTTCCTTTTCATATTCATGTTGATGCATCACATGAAGCCATAGGAGCAACCTTAGGTCAAGTAGATGAGAAACTGCCCTATGCCATCTATTTTATTAGTAAGAACTTGTCAAAGGCTAAGATAAATTATACAGTGGCTGAAAAGGAACTCCTAGTTTTTTTGCATTCATTAAAAAAATTTAGGTATTACATTACAGGCTATCAAACATTTGTACATACTAACCATGTTGCAATCAAATATTTAATCATAAAACTAGATGTGAATGCTCGAATTATAAGGTGGTTTCTTTTATTACAGCAGTTTGATCTAACCATTGTTGATAAGCCTGGTAAAGAAAATGTTATTGTAGAATTTTTATCAAGGGTGAATCTGCCTATAGGTGAAGAAGGAATGGTGGATGACCAGTTACCAAATGATCACTTGTTTGCTATTTCAGTTATCTCTTCATGGTTTACTGATATAGCAAACTATTTGGTATTAGCCTAGTTCCCACCAAACTTGCCCTCCAAAGAAAATAGTAAGATAGTCAGGAAAAGCACCCCCTTCACCTAGATTGGGGGCAATATTTTCAAAATTGGCCCAGATCAAATCTTGAGAAGGTGTGTAAGGGAAGAGGAAGTTTTTGAAATCCTTCTGGCCTGTCATGATGGGCCTTGTGGAGGTCACTTCACAGCAAAGAGGACAACATTCAAAGTGTTACAAGCATGCTATTATTGGCCCACTCTTCATCAAGATGTGAAAAGGGACACTAGTCAGTGTGATCGATTCCAGAGGATGGGAAAGCCTACTACAAGAGATGAAATGTCCCTACAACCTCAAGTAACTTTTGAGCCATTTGACAAGTGGGGCATGGACTTCATTGGGCATATCAACCCTCCATCAAAGAAAAAATAGTACATTATTGTGTGCACTGATTATTTGACTAAGTGGGCTGAAACCAAGGCAATTAAGGTAGCAATAGAAGAGAGGATGGCTAAGTTCCTAAGGGAGCATGTATTCTACAAATTTGGGTACCCTAGAGAGCCATTCATGGATCAAGGCAGTCAGTTTACCTCCGACATGATTGAATAACTGCTCAATCATCACAAAATCAAGCATAGGACCTCCACTCCCTATCATCCACAAGCTAATGGGCAAGTGGAGGTGACCAATAGGGCACTGGAGTGCATCTTAACCAAGGTAGTGAGCAGCAGCAAAAAGGATTGGGTAGAGAGACTAGTTGAGGCCACTTGGGCCTATAATACCACATGGAAGACCACCACTGGATTTACACCCTATGAGCTGGTCTATGGGAAAAAAGCTTTGTTGTCCATTGAGTTTGAATATAACACATTGAGGATGGCAGCCCAACTAGATTTGTATCTCAATCATGCACAAAAAGAAAGATTGTTCCAATTGAATGGCTTGGATGAATTCAAAATGTAGGCCCTCCTACATACAGAGATAGTTCAACTTTATAGAAATATTTGACATGATAAACATATTAAGGAGAAACAATTTCAAGAGGGTGATTGGGCATTGTTATATGATTCTAGGTATAAAGACTTCAAGTGCAAGCTAAGAAAAAAATGGCTCGTACCTTATGTGGTGGAGAGATGTCAGGATAATGGTTCAGTGCAAATGAGAACAATAGATGAAGAAGCCATTCCATTTCTTTTCGATGGACACCGGTTGCAAATGTACAAGAGACCTTTATCAAAGCAAGAGTTTATTGAAAATATCAATAAAACAGTGATGATGGTAGAGAAAGTTCTAGCTCCTCCCTCATAAGGTCACTGAAAAAGAAAAAAGAATAAGGACTTAGGTGAAAACCTCCATGAGGCGCTTGAGTCCCATCTTTGGGTTGAAAACCTCGTGAGGCGGCCCAATGATGAAAAAAAAAAAAAGAAGAATAAGAAGATCCTTGGGTGAAAACATTCCTTGAGGCAGCCAAGGAAAACATCTAGGGTGAAAACCTCTCTGAGGTAACCTAGGTGTTTTTCAAAGAGAGAGAGAAAAATATATAATTGTTATTTACAGGTGGGTGAGAAAGAAAATCAAGGAGAAGAAAGAGGATTGAAAGGAAAGCCTGCCTCACACATATCCATCTCCTCCACTCCTTACAACGCATCCCCCCATCATTTCTATTGTTTTTCCACTCCATTGCTTCAATTTATGGGAAGACTATGTTTTCTACAGGATCCCCTAAAAACCTATAGGATGATCCTGTAGAAATTACAATGGCCTGGAAAACCTACAAGAAGTAATCAGAGGGCACATGGTAGGTTTTCCAAGTCCCTAAAATTCATCCTAGACATGATCTAACACCCCACCTCGTCCATTATCATCATCCTATCACTCACCATTCAAAACAAAAAGAGATCAGTTTCTGCCAGTTATGAAAAAAGAAAAAAAGAAAAAAAACAGAGGAGAATAAGAGCATTACTTAAATGTCCCTTTATCCACACACACTCCTACTCCTTCTATCCATTCATTTCACCATCCTCACAACCACAGCCAGTGATATGATTAAGGAATTCTAAGGGAGAAGTAGCTACAAAACATCCTATAGGAAATCCTATAGCAACCTATCCCACAGAATGTCAATCATCAGCTATAGGTCTTCACTAAGATGATCCAGGAGCTCCACAACAGCAACAACATCAGATCTTCAATCACAGATACCTCCAAAAGCCAAGAAACCAGTAGCAGACAACAAGAGGAGGAAGAAGAATGACCATGTAGCAAATAAATAACGTAGCACCTCTAATCTTCAACAATTGCAGCATGGCATCAAAACTACAGGTAAGTATCCCACTCGCTCACTCATATGCATCATTTAATCAAAAGTTGTAAGGGTTACAAGATATTTGGTTTATAGTGAAAAGGTGGCCAATTAACTTGGCCACCTTTGTTCAATCATCACATGCAAAACTGGGTGTCCTCTCACACGTGGTTGCAGGAAAATCAAAGATAAAGGAGGAGTAGGACAAGAAGTGGTTAACTACGGATCTATGAGGTGGGAGCTGATTACAAGGAGTGGGAAATGATGAGGTGGTAGTGGGAACCAACAGTCCAAAAATGGCAACATACCTCTGCTGCCAGCACACTACCTCACCCCGAAACACCAAAAAGGGAAATAAAACATCGTTTGCATGCATTCATGGATTACACCTCCTCGAAACTCCCTCATTCAAGTTGCTCTCATAATTCTAGCCACCCACTAGAAGAAAGGATCCATCATTCTCAAAGAGAATTTCTATAGGAGCATGCACAAGAATTCCTATAGGAAGAGTCTATAGGATACTGTCTACAGGATCAGTCTATAGGATACACAGAGCCAGTCTACAAGATAGGAAGAGAAGAGTTCAAGAGGGGATATTACGGGAATTGTCCACTTCCACCATTATAAAGAGGTAGGCTATAAAAATCCATCCCCATCTGCAAGCAAATGAACTAGAAATGGTCTAAAATCTAGTGAATTTAGCAACCGTGGGAGGTGAATTACATACATAGTAAACTATGTTTTCTTCCTGAATTTAAAAATTTTGTGTCAACACTCTCATTTTCTCCTCAAGCCTCACAAGAAAAATGACAGGAGGGTTTAAGACAAAAGAACCCACAAACACTGTGAGGATACAACAACACACCCAAATGTTTGAAATCTTGACAAGACAAAACTCGATGGGGTTTTTTGAAAATTCACAGGGTATGATGATGAGGTGGCTCAAGAATTTGCTCATTCCCTCACTCCACACAGCAGAATCCATGCCACTATTTTAGTTAGAATCCTCACTATAGATCTCACCCCAAATCTCATCAATAGGGTCACCACACTTCCCCTAGGAATTCCATGGAGAAAAGAAGACAAAGGAGATAGTGAGGTGGAAAAAAGGAAATTCTTTTTAGAAGGTGAAGAACCCACAAAGGAAAAAAATGGAGTAAGGAGGGACAGTCTGACATACCCATGGAGTGAGTTAGGCTGCCAACTCATCAAATATATCTCATGTGAGGGTAGATATAGTGTTGTTTATGGCTACCATTTTAGGATCCTTGAAGAATTAAAATTTGGGGTAGAAACACTAGTTCACCAAAGACTTGACATACCCTATTTCTTGATGCAATCACTCATAGACTCCAGCAACAAGGTAAGGGAAGGGAATTCCCAACAATTGGCTCATTGTGGGTTGATCAAGATCTTCATTGAGGATGCCCTCCAAAACCTCAGAATCCCTATAACATGGTCAATCTTCAGAGACTTGCCAGCAGAGGATGACATCAAAACCCTCACTTATGATGTTAGTCCCTCTGTCAGTGAAGAGGAGGAAAAACAGGAAGAAGAAGATATAGAGCTAGAGAGGAATGAGATGGATGGAGAAGACATTGATACAGAGGAACATGATGAAGCAAAAGAAGAAGAGGGAGAAGATAAGGAGGATGATGATGGAACAGAGGAGGAAACTAAGGAAGAAACTGATGGAGATGAGGAAGAACAACAAGAGGAAGGAGATAAGAAAAGGAAAGAGAGGAAGAAGGAATTGAAATAGAAAGGGAAGAAAAAAAAGAGGAGTCACCTAGGGTGTCCCCAGAGGGTACTGAGAGGGAGGCAATAGCTACCCTCACTTCTCTCAGCACCGTAGTCAAACAAAAAAGGAAAAGGAGGAGGCAAGCCCCACTATATTTTAGAACAAGAAAGAGCACAAGAATCAAACAAGGGAAGCCACAAGTATCAACAAAAATTCCAATTGAGATTGAAGGTTTCCCTACACTAAGAGACAAAATGCCTTCCCCTAAGTCACCAATCACCTATGTAACGAGTCCTAGTACCATATCAACTTCATTAAAGTGTAAGGCCATCCTATAGGACCCACAACAAAACCTACAGGAAGCAAAAACAGTCCTACAGGATACTTTGCAAAAACTACAAGAAGCACAAAAATTGGAAGGCAAGGTAGGGGAGAAGCAAGAAACAAAAGAAGAAGACCCTAAAACAAAGGAACCAAGCCCCCAACCTCACCTAGACTCCTACTACTGGTTTATTGAAGGAGGCAAGGTGATACCTCAAAAATTTTCCATCCCATTGTTTTTCGAACTTCAGAAGGAGAGGGCTAGAACCCACCGATGGATGCAAATTGCCAAGTCAAAAGGGGTGGAAGACATTGGGAACATGGAAGAGAAGCTCAAAGAAATGGGCAAAGAGCTAAGTGGCTTAAGGGACAGAGAAGCAATAACGAGAGACTAACTTAAGAGGGAAAATGCATGGTTGAGGGGACAATTGCAGGAAAGGGAGAACCAACTAGCATGTATGGCTAGCCTCTCCTTAGAGACCATCCATCGTAGGATGCCAGCTAAATCGTATGCTATTTACCTCAAAGAATAGTGGCTGCATTTTTAGATTAAAACACTAGCACAAAGGGGCACCATGCCATTTCATGACTACAACCTGTTTATTTATCTTTGTGATAAAAGTACATTAGAGGATAGGGCCAACATGGTTGAGTTCTATTTGCACAACATGGAACTCACTAACTTGGATGTTTGGGATCCTAATGCCAAGCTAGGAGATCTACAATTAATGGCTTTGGCATCATGGATGAACCATGAGGAGTCAAGGGTTGTAGAGATGAAAAGAATATTGGTCAGAGAGGAAAATAAACATTTTTTCATCAGAGCTGAACAGTCAAATCCCATGGCCATAATGGGGGAGTGATGATGAGCCTCATCATTGGGTAATTATATGGGCCTTAATTCACCTCCTAGCCTAGTCAAACCAACTATTCTCACAACTTATTGCATACTTTTGATTATATTTTGTTTATGAGATGAGTTAGAGTTGGATATTTTGCTTTGTGGTCTAATTTGCATTTAATACAGGATTACAAGATAAAAGTAAGGAATTTTGGCAAATACCTTGGTCAAAACTCGAATGGGACAAGGGAGATGAAATATAGGAGGTAATCCTCCTCATTTACTACCCCTCCATTTGAATATTCCTCCATCAACTTAGAGTGCAAACAACCAAATCATGAGGAATAGAAGGTAGCCGAGCAAGTGAAAGACAAAGCACCAATTTATCTCAAGTTTGGGAGCTGAGCCTCCCTAATTTTAAGGAAGTCATTGGAGACTTTAGATGTATAAGTAGAGAGGCCTAGGACCTCAGTAGGATTCAAAATTTTGATTATAAAACTCTACTCTATTTTCAAGCTGCAAGGCTTGTGACAGTTTTTGATGTAATCCATTGTTTTTATAATAAGAATGAGTTTTGCTTTGAGCCAACACTGAGTTAGCTAAGGGGGCTGAAGCTCTTAGGTTAGGGCCTGTTGAAGCCCCGAAAATCGGGTCGACAACAAGGGGGATACCTACGCGATCCGGACCTTGGTTGGCAGCTCCTTATCCGTTTGGTATAGCGGGTCCGACTGGGGATGACGGGACCAGTTTCCCGACCTTGGGTGTGTGTGTGTGTGTGTAGAGCTTGAACTATGCTAATCTAAGGAAAATTCAAAGCAAATCTAATTTAGACTCTTTAAACTAACACTATGCTATTGTAACCTAATAAAAACAATACACCTAATCTACACTAACCCGGGGTGTATTCCTTGCTATTATGCGATCTAAAAAGATTTCGAATAATAACTGGTAATAAAGATCATTCAGCTATCATAAGAACAGAAATCATCAAAGATAAACTATTTTGCATAAGAAGTTAGGCAAAACAGTTATGAGCAGCTTATCGCATAATAAGTTACTTATATGTCAGATACAAACAATATGACTCCACTGTACAAAAGTGCCAAATGATAACCCAGACATTCATATAATGACATATAAACAACTGAAACTATAAATCACTTAAAGAACATAAGTAGAAATAGTCAAGAGATAGAAGTACCATTTATGACTGGTTCCACTCATAAGGTTCAAGCAACAATGATTTATCTCTCCTTGTTCTAACATCCACTAAGAGTACAGAAGTGCAACATCAGTAGCAGATATCAGACACAAACATTAATAAACCTTGATCCATCCATTCATCAAAACCACCTCTGAGGGCGCAAAAGTGCATGTTCTGAGGACGGGTTTTTGACAAATCTCCGGACCCTTCTCTAAATGCCTGAGAAGAGTTTAAATACTGCTAACTAATTAACTTGATTACATAAATTTGGGATCCAGTTTTCAAATGACCATCCCTTTGATAAAGCAAATTATTTCTAAAATTAAATCTAACTTTGAACTATTTCTGTATTTGCTCCTTAGTGCTGTGAGTGTGCAACATTCGTCTGAGAGGAGTCAGTTGGTTGCCTTTCCCTTTGTGCATGTTAAAAAAATAGAAGTAACAAGGGTCGGCACCACTTTTTTGATAAACTATCAGATATTTTTAGAGAATCTCCCGCTGACTGAATGTATACTTGGTAATAACTTGAATTTTTCTCAGACTGGATCTGCTTTTTCTATTTTGGTTTTCTGTCTTCGTGAATGACTTGATGAGTCAGAAGACTTTACTTTCCGAGCAATTCTCTGGATTGGAAACTGCCTTTGTTCTTCATTCGTGGGTTTTCTGTCGTGCAAGCTTCAAGAATCTTTGTAGTCCTATCGTATGTGGTTCCTGCTTCTGAAGAAGTCTCTTCTGTGGCCTCTGAGCATCGACGCTTTCCTCTTTTCCTTAGATGTTTCCTGCAAAAGAAAAATTACTCCATTTTATCTCCTGTTTTATAGTTTGCGTAAAGGAAAAGAGTAAATGAAAAATAAAGTCTGATATGAAAGCTTCAGACCTTACGTGTGTATAATCATGACATTCAAAGTGAAATGACTCTTCGAAAAATGAAAAGTAGCCATTCGTACGATCATTAATTTCTTTTTACAGGTGCGCGCCTAATTCTGATTAAAGGACAACTTTCCTTTGAATGTTGTGCTGAGCAATATTTCGCATTTCGTCACAGATCGCAGATCAAAAATCACAGATTTGTATTATAGCATTGTGGTATCGCAATATCGGATCATCGCAGATCACAGATTGTGGATTAGAGATCGCAAATCGCAAATCTCACATCACGGATATTAGTCATTGCGTCTTACTCTATGTGGCTGCTGCGATATGCGACGTTGCACATCGGCCGTCGGGGATTTCTTGAGCCTCTCCTATTAAGAGCGCTTACGGTAAATGCGATCCGATGAGTTTAGCATCACTTCTTCATGGTTTGATATGCTTATAAAAAGAAGTGTTTCCTTTGCTTTGTTGTGATAAGATTCTAAGGAAAAACAAAAATATTTAAGGGGAATTTGATGAATTTTTTACTAAGGGTCCCCCATTTGCTTGGTGTTGTTGCTAATACCAAACAAAGGAGGGGGGTTGTTGGTGACCACAACATGTACCAATGCCAAACAATACATGACAATATGTTTTTGGAGTAGTCTTTGTTAGAAACAGGGACAATATTGAGATGGGTGGCGAATCGATATTGTAAGAATTTTACCAAATTAAAAACTTTATTTCACTTGAGAAAGAACACTACGAAACCCCAATATACTTGAATGATTAGTTCAAATAAGCATAATATAAAACAATTCCAGTGACACGTAAGGAATAAACAAATTACACAAAAACTGCTCTTCAATCCATTCACAAGGCAAGCTATAAATTGTTGTTACAATTCTCTGGATACAACTAGTAGGAAGCTACAACTCCCTGATTTATTACCTACAACTGATTGGAGATACAACCCCAAATATTTACCAACACCTACTAGAAGGAGAACCAATAATTGATCTACAAGCTACAACTTGTTTGCCACTCGCTGATTCAACTTTCACCCATTTCATACTAGAATCATAAACGCCACTTTTCCTTCAAAACAAAACAATTTTATCCTGCATCACTAATACCTTCAGCAATCTCTGATTACTAAGGACGCCATCAACATCACCTCACACAAAATTCTCCACACAAAGACTTTTTCATACTACTTGCTCAATCCCGCTTATAAAGAATTTTGGCTTTATATTTTTGGCTACAATTCCTTTTGGTAACTTCACTTGTATTCCTGCATGAATCTTTAATTTTTTTCTTTTATCCTATTTATTTTAATCTTCTGATTTTATTGACCAAGTTATTAGACTGTGAACATGTGTTTCTGCTACTTAAACTTAGTTTTTCTGCTTATTTTAGATATTCTGGCCATTAGTAGGATTTAGCAGGGATTTTCTATTTATAGAGAGTTGTTAACTTTGCCTTAACTTCCAAATATCAAAATTTTTCAATGCTTTATTCCAATTCCTAAAGAATTGAATAGAATGCTACCAAAATTGCTTCATTTCCAAACTCCATGACCCTTTTTAGTTTTAATAAAAATGCTCCCAATTCCGCCAAAATACCTTTAGCTCCTTTTGCTCTTACACTTGTCTACTTTTTTGCCAGAGGACAATGTGTCATGAACTCTCATCAAGTCTTCACGTGCTTAATATTTTTAGGCCTATGAGGGCTTCTTTAGCTAATTATAAATATTTATGCCCTTAGTCTTATTTTGCATGTCAACTCGTGTTGGTGCTTATCCTATAGCCCTTTAACCTTGCGCTTCAAGATTGCCTCTTTATAAGTCTTATCTGCTTGTATTTAAGGGCTTAGCTATCCGTGACGTCTATCTTGCAACTTTCTCATTGGTTGCTACCATTTTTCTCTTATTATGACGTGTCTTAGCACCTACTTCCCAACACCTTCGTTGGATGTACTTTAAAAATTCTCTAGCCTTCTTTAATGTTTTTTTCTTCTAGGAACTATCTGGGTGGATGAAATGACCCATGCCACGTGTTTTGCTATGATTTCTCCACATGTCACATAGAAATGGGCCATTCAAGTACACAAAACATTGCATTTTCCTGCCATGTGTCATGTTCCCATTGGGTTGTGCTCACGTCATCTCCAACCAATAATACGCTACCACTTATCATGCTATCAGTAAGAAGAGATTAGAGTTGAAGGCATTATTTTTTTTCCATTTTGTTTATTAAATCTATGATAAAAACCATCCGTTTCAAGCCTCTTCTATGTGCCTTGTTGCTTGTTGATCCCTTCCCTCGCATGTTCCTTTACTTGTTGTTTGAACCCTCTGGGTTCACCTTTCTGGGCTAGGCCCAGTGGGCTTCACTATCAACATGGGGGCCTTTAATAAATCTTAATCCAATAAACTTCCTCCACTACATTATTTTCAAGGAACCTCTTCCTGTCTATGTCATCCTACTTGAATGGTTAAGGGTTCCTTTTAATTTGTGTCAGGGTACACCCTGTGATCTTCCTCTGTCAGGCTAGGATATGGTGTGGGCTCTACCTCGACCAATAGAATGATTTTCTACCTTCTTTGTGTTCCACATCTACCTGCTTAAAGATACTTGTGAACTTTAATATTTCTCCATGATGTTACCTCTGGGCTACTCCCATCGTGCTGTGTTGTAATGGAGCCCCCAACTTATGGCCAATGAGTGTGCTTCCCGCTGCCTTACTATTCAAGCCATGTACACCCGATCCAATTTTGGTTACTCCAATATGCTTCCATTTAGTTTGACTTCTTTGACAAACTTAGTTATGCACCTAAAGGGTCTCCAACCTCCTTAGCTCTGCATATTTTGAATTAGGGTTCTACAACTTTGACTGAGTATAAATTTCAATCGAGGAGGTCAAGTTTATACTTCCACATAACACTATCAATATTTTCCAGAGCTCTGTCAATCTAGTTAGGTTACATATACATCTAACACAATTTCTTGAATTAGAAGTGGCTCCAAAGACTCTACAACATTCTCCACCAACGATGACCTTCAGCCTTCTTCTTGTGCTTGGAACCTAAGATTCAGAGGCATATTTTGACACACTTTCAATCTTTTTCCATCAATGACTACATATTTCCACCATTATCACCATCTAGCATTGATGGAAACTCCAAGATCAAACAAAACATCATAAATAAAACATGCCAAACATGCATGTGCTCAAACTTTCCTTTGAATGTTTCTCCCCTTACATGCACTCCTCTTTTGGTATATGCTTATTACTAGTACGAAATGGCTAATTACTTAATAAAAAATGACTAAAATTTTCATAGAAACGACCATTTTTTATTCGGTGACCAACAATAGCTAATTTATAGTATCTTATAACAAGACCAACTTTTAGTCATTTTTAGCTTAGTCATTAATTGGTTTCCTCAATTTTATGTTTAGTATTATATTTAGTCATAAATTTGGCTATTAATTTTGTCATTGATTTAGTCATTAATTGCTACAATTAATGACCAAATATACAACAAAATATATTACTACATAATCACCTGAGAAAATCAATTAATGACCAAAGAAATATGACCAAAACGTTGGTCGTGTTATAAGATACTGTAAATTAGCTACTAATAGTCATATATATGCAAATTTTAGTCATCATTTGAAACCAACTAATGACCAAAGAAATATGACTAAATTTCATTCATGTTATAAGATACTGTAAATTAGCTACTAATACTCGTATATATGCAAACTTTAGTCGTCATTTGTAATCACAAGTTTATCATTTGCAATAGTCATTTATCCTTTTCTGGTAGTTTCATATTAATTATATAAACTATTGATTTGATAGTTTATACTCATTTCATTTACTTTCATTGATAATAATTATAAATGACTAATTTAATCATGTATTTATTTTATTTGTGTTCATCATTAATCAATATAAACTACTAATTCGGTAGTTTTAGAGTGATTTTATGTATTCATTATTAATCAACGTAATTTAATTACTTTGGTTTTGCGACTAAATTAATAAAAAAATGTCATACAATGTGCATGTTCATCTAATATAAAAACACAAAGTTACATATGTTAATTACAATACTAAATAATATCAAGTGCAACTATTAATCATTTCAACCACATTATATTATATAAAATATGAAGTATTACAATATGAGTTTCCAACTTAATATTAGTTGGACTATAATTTACACATGAAATGTTGTTTCATCACTTCAAAACATTATCGCTGTGTTGCTAAGGCATAGCAAGTGAATTTTTCAACTCCGAAGACTCGACCATCAATCTCCATGTCTGTGTCGTATGTGGGATATTGGCTCTAAGAGTATCACTAGACCAGTTTTATTCTCTCTCACTTTTTTCATTTGTTGCTCGAGTGTTATTGTTCTCTTTCTTCAATTTTTGCTTCTTACCATCAATATTGATCAGTTCCTCTCCTAAAACCAAAAGAAGATACAATGCAAAGTATAAGACATGAAAGACAATAAATACTGGAATATAAACTAAAGTAGACTATAAAATATTTATACAACATCTACCTCAACATCAGTAATGTCAATGCCATTTTTCACCATAAAACTAAGAAACTCGAACAAGTTTTCTTCAGATGGGCGATAGTGGCCATTATGTGGCTAGATGACCTGTATAAACAAAGAAAATCAAACGTCACCATAAAAAAGAACACATTAATAACTTAGTATGTAATATTTAGATAAACCTTAAGCACAATCATCTCAACTAGATTACATGCTAAAAAGCTCAGGATGTGGATAATTTGTGAAAAAAACTAATCTAAGGTGTGATGTATAATCCTTGTCATTTTACTCACAACAACATTTCATTCTCTAATGCATGAACTTCGTCAAGTATATAGACAACTTGTGCTCAAATAACAACATGAAAGTAAAAATTTTTAATAGTCCTGAAAATCTTTTAACACAAAAGGGTGAAATGGATTTCAATTAATATCATGTAATACTAATCTCGTGTTCAAGATTTGGATGTTGTTTAAATGGAAATGATACCAAGTACTTTCAATTTCACAATTAAAAGATGAAACAAAATCAATTTTTCTATCAGATTGAGGATTGTAAGATGAGTCATAAGCCAAGTATGTATCCAAACAAGAAAATAATTCAATTCAAAAATTTCTAGTGAAAATTGGATCTCTCACACTTAAAATAATCTTTATTTTTCCATGAATTCTTTTTCCATTATATTTTCTTTAAAAGGATGAGAAAGGGATAAAAAATGGGGCATACTTTGGAATTTAATCTACCACTATCTAATCAAATCCTTTCCTTCATATTTGGGTAAACCTATCATAAAATCCATTTTCCCAACATTATCTTGGTATGACTAATGGTTGTAGGGTTTGTAGTGTTGATTATATCTCCCTTATTTTCTATGCATACCACACATTTAGCCACCAAATTTTTCATATATATTTTGAGAACTTTCCCCAAAAAAGGTATCGATCGTAAGGTACATTTTAAATGACCCTGAATGGACTCCCACAGGATGGATGTATAATTACAAAATGACCTTCTATTTAAGTTTATAATTCTTTCATAAGAAATCTTAAAACGATAATAAATCATTCTTGCACATAAACGTTTCTACTACATCAAGGTCGTCCTATAATTGTTGAATGATAGTGCATACTCTTTCATCTTTCCTCCATTCTTCCAAAGATTCTTCCACCCAATAATATTGTGGAATGAATATACCACAGAGTAAAACCTTTGTATCTTCCTCTTTGCTTTAGAGTGCATTCCCCACAATATATTTTTTTTCCCTTTTTGTAGATAAGTTGAGTCATAAACTGGCATATTTCTAACCCATTTTTCTTTCTTGTTTCAAAATGATATTTCCTCCAAGAGGAAATTTAATCTATCATGATCTATTTTTACTTTGATGTGTCTTCCAATTATGTATGGTCATCATTTCTTAATTACATCGGGTATAACCAACATTTCCTTTCATGGATGGCTCTGAGGAAGTCCTTTCCTTTAAGATAACTACTTTCAAAGGAAAGGGACCTTTGTTCTTACATCAAAATTGCATCCATGCCATGGTTTGAGGCATAAAACTCCAAAAAAAGGTTTATGTGAAGTCACATGTGGCAACGATGGCGTAACACTTCCTCCCACACCCTTTGACTCTTCTAGAGTGATGCGACATGTTACTTTTAACTAACCCAACCTCCATGATCTCATTATGAAAATGGTATTATAAAAATCCTTATTCACCAAAGTTATCAAATTAATGTTAGATAAAACTATTGTTTCTATATCATGAAGAGATTTTAGATGATATAAATTTTGTCTTGATCCAATGCTCAAATCAAAATTTATGCTCATTTAATGTTTAGTCATTTAATCCTAACCACATAGGAAAGAACCTGCCATGTGGAACCCACATGGCATCTAGGTGACACCCTAACCTTACCTAGGTGGTTCCACATCACTCTTAATTCCAGCATTGTCATGGCTAAGTCCATGTTGCACCTACTACATCACCTAGCCCATGGGCCCCATGATGTTCACAAATTATTGTTTTCTGCACATATTTGGTTATTGGCACAATCTAGATTTCAAATGTTTTTGCAAAAATTTATCCTCTTGCATCCCCATATGCATTTGGACCACCCACCACATTAGGTGTCATGGTGTGTTTGGTGAATTTTGCGCCTAAGATTTATATGCCACCCAAAATATATATCAAATGGAATCTTAATTTCTACTTCTCTGGATTTAGTCCAAACTAAGCCCCACCCTAAATGGCCCCCACTTTAACTTGTCCAACGGACATATCCGAAGCTTGAAATAATTTAGCTCCTCTGCAAGGATATTATGTGATAAATGCTATATATCTAGATTCCCACATGTATCTGGATATCGTACGATACATACACCGTCGATACCTATTTTTTGTTTGTTTTTGAGAGCATGTATAAAGGATGATTTATGGAATTCTTAGACTTAGAAAGTTTATTGGGTATTTTAGGGAATTGACCATGGTTCCTCTAGGACCCTTTCTTTTCCCAAAACATCTAGATTCATATGAATGCATCCTTATTCTCATTACAACTAAGCCAATAAGGACTGTATAAATATCCCTACCAGTTAGGAATTTAAACCAACTAATCCATGGCTATGATCACTCTATAATTTCACTTACAACAAACCATATCCTTCCAAGGAATGGATCTAAACATTTCCATCATATCCATTGATGGATATGATTCATTATTTAATGTATTGATCCATGACTAAATTAGTCAAATCGTCAATCAATTATAATGGAAATCTTTGACAGCCCTTACCATGGCATATACAACTTATTAACAACAAGCTTGCTTGATTCTAAGACAATAGAGGATCCCGACCAGTTATATCACACAAATTATGGAATCACACACACCATAGAAATATTACTAGTTTCATTAGATATTCATGCATCTCATGTAAATAGCTCAGTAAATCGAGAAACCTATCAACAGGTACATGGATATGCAAGTCCCTCACAGTTTGAGAATAATCACAAGAACTTCTCATTATAATACACAAGAATTATCCTATTATTCATCAATAGCCTTGATACACTCATTATTATAATACATAATAAAATTTATCATTCAAAATGAAAATAGGTATACACAAGTATACATAATGATACAAGTAAGAACTTATATATTGAACTTGGATTATTAGTAACTAAGAGAGGGACTTCAACTCTCCACACAATCGTAAGCCAACTACATTGCAATTTTCCTGCCACTAACCACCCTCAAGATGGATTCGAAGTTCAAGGACTAAATTGCTCAGGAGTATTCACACAGATACAATCCAACCAAATAATCATGAAAAGGTTCCAACTTTCTAGGTTGTTTATCAACCACCTCCAACAACAGGCACAACATTGACCTCTACCCTAGCAAAAATCAATCATAGGTATTTAGCTAAGTCACAATGAGATGAAGCTTTGTTCCAAGAAGATGAATTCACTACATAGGTGGTTTATCGATCTTTTCTAGCACTATAAGAGTTAATATCCCATTATCTGGGTGGTTTATTGGAATAGTGAGTGAGAAAATTAGTGGGTTTTAACACAAAGGTGAGAAATTAGTGCTAGAACATGTTAAGTGGTTTAATGGCTTATGGACCAAGCACATAAGTGGTCTATCAACCCTAAGGTGAATACTTAGTGTTTTATTTGTTCCAATATAGCATTGAGTGATTCAACTCCACTAAACTCTCACTAGACAAAAAATTCTTAGGAATACATACTAACCTTAGCTTAAGGTAGGGAATCCCATCCAAAAAAATAGAACACAAGCTATAAAAGATAACTTTTCACTAGAAGATCCATGTCCACCACATAATTCTCCACTCTGCATTCTCTTGAACTTTTGTGTTTGTTTCTCTTTCTTTCGAAAGTTATCTATTGCTCCCATCTACACTATATACCCCTACATTTCTTGTATTCCCTTCGTTTATTTTTCAACTATCTATTACATGTTAACAAGAGACAAATTGTCCCACAAGAGAAGGATTAATTTTTTCCTTTTACTCAGGCACCCATGCACCATTTTCTATTCCTGAACAACTTGATTTTAATTCAATAGGGATATGAGTGGCAACTAAATGAAAAATTATAAGCTTGGTTACTTCCCCAAGAAATTGACAAGCAACCTCTCCTCACTAACTCTAAATGAGTGTCCTCTTCTTAGTACATTCATCATTTATAATTTACATCAATTTATAGGAACAATTTGTATGATAATATTTACATGAGAGGTGATAGAAGGGTGTTTTACAAATGGGAGTTGCAAACATAACCTATTTAAGTTTTTCAAATTCTTTGGTTGCTTCTTTAGTTCAATAAATTGTTTCCTTATTCAATAATTTAATTAGAGTTGTTTCCATTTGACCATAATTTTCAACACACTTTCGGTAATATTAAGTAAATCCTATGAATCATTTGATTTTCTTCAAGGTCTTCAGGATTATAGATTTCATTATAGCTTTGGTTTTGTTAGGGTCCACTTTGAGACCTTCATATGATACAATATGACCCAAATATTCCACTTCTTGAACCCTAAATACACACATGGAAGGATTTGAACAAATTTGATGCTCTTTCAATAGTGTTAATGCCTGTATAAATTCCCATGTAGATCAACAGATTATGCAATATACTAAAGAAAAATACAAGAGCTACTTCTACAACAAACTTGTAGAAGCTTAATCGAATTTGAGCCAGATCAAATAGAACACATATAACTAAGAATGAGAAATCAATCACACATGAACACAGAAGAATACTCTGGGGAAATCCTCAGCTAAAAACCTCGATCTCTATATATCATACAAGTGGAAATATGTTCAGATTACACGAAGCTTTAGCTCACAATCTATCTAGCCCTTATTACAATCCCTCTGGTGCTCATAGAAAGTCAAAGGCTTCTCACAAACCTTCTCTTCCACCCTCCAAACCTCCTATTTCATTGCGCAACTTCTCCTCGGGTCCAATGCTGCCACCTGTATGAATTCACCTCTCACATTTCTCACTAAACTCAGAAGTAACTATGCAATCTTGAAGGAGATAATTCCTTCTGCATGGATGTGTTTCCTATATAGGAAAATTCCTCCAACTAATAGTACATTGTCCCATCATCTGATCTCAACTGGGTCTCTGACTGAACTAACATGCATGAGTTATTTATGAGAGAATATTTAGTTATCTAAAGTGAAACAACTACATGCACGCATGCATTAACTAATTGAACTCACAATGAGTTCAACATGCTATTTGAACTAATCTAACTGTACTTAACTCAGTTAATTGAGCTAACTAATTACAACTCAAAGTATAACTCATCCTGATCTCCTTTAATCAAGGGATAACTTCCTCAATCAATGGAGAAATTGTTGCATGTCTTCACATAGACTTCATGTTTGATTTTCTACAACTAATTAACTCAAGATGAATGAATTAATTATTTCACAAACAACTGCTAAGATCAAATTCGAATTTTACTTCTCAATTTTAGTTCAGGGACTAACTAAAATTGGAATCTATCCCAAAATACTATTTATAGGAATGCTATTTTTAGCATTTCCATTTTTCATTCCTTTTTGCTATGTCCAACACTAGTACCTGAAATGGTATTTATAGCAATGTTATTTATGGCATTTCTTGTTGCCATTTTCAACACTCCCTCTCAACAAGAAATTCATTCAACTCAAACCCAATCCTGAACCTTTGGAATGTTCTACATGTAACACTTTTGCCAAGTGTTGTTGCTCCAGCAACTCTACAAACAAAAAAATCTCCCAACTGACCTCCCTGTTGGGCTAGAAACACCCTCTGACGCTGAAGCTCCCTCTACCACTGACAAGTGCTCCCTGTGTGACCTCTGAGCTACTAAAACACTCCATGCATATCACACTGTTGCACACATCTCTGTCCCATCCAACACTAGTGCAACACTCCTATGCCTCTCGCATTGTTGCAGTCGGCTAGCTCTGCACTGTCTTGGGATTCTTGTACTGTAGCTCCCTCTACTGCTCCATCTACATTTGTCTTTACCAACTCAGCCAGTGCTGCTACTCCTCATTGGGGCTCCTGTAGAAAGGTCTAATCAAAGAGGTTCAGTACCTCAATGATCTTGCCCCTATTCTAGCCTTCTTGGGAATGTCACTCCACATCGCCCCACCTCCGACCTGGAGGTATGGATTCATGTGACCCCTCTATCCACTTGGCTCAAAATTTCCCCTTATTGGAGGTCTCTACATGACTAGATGCCTCCACTAGGTCTCCTCTTGGCTTCTCTAGTTGTGGCTGCTCCACAACCTCCTGAAGTTGCTTCACGAATTGTGGCTCCTCCACAATTTTCTGAGACTTCTTCTGGTGTTTCATGTTGAGAGGTAATGTACTCTTCCTCTCAACCACCAAGTCTCCATCAGTTGCCTTTCTCCTCAAGGCTTTGCTTGCAGCTTGAACCTCAAGAACATAAAGGTTCTTGACTCATGAATCGATCTGCTTCACCTGTCTAGTAGTGATGTGTCAAAGAAAAACCTTTCCCTTACTGAAGACTACATCATAGCCTTTGTCTTCCATCATTGTGATCGACACCAAATTTTTCCTTCGTCCTAGTACATACTTGACATCGGTCAAGGTAATGCGAGCTCCATGCTCCCTCTGAAAAACAACCATGCCTACACCTTAGACACTATAATTTTCATCATTACCCATCGCTATGAGTACCTGGAGATCTTTCTCCTCCAAGGTACTGAACAAAATCTGGTAGCCGGTCATGTGGAAAGAAGATCCACTGTCAAAAAACCAACCACATCCCATCATGGATGAAATCATGCATGCGAAGAGGGTGAAATCGAACTTGAACTGTGAGGCCAATGCCTCACCTTCAGATCCTTCCTTGGATCCCATCTTAGATTACTTCAGTGGACAATTTGTAGCAAAATGGCCCACCTCATGGCAATGAAAGCATCGCACTTTTGATTTTTTAAACTTCTTCCCACCATGGGAAGAACTTGATTTGGGATGGGACGCCTTCCCTTTTCCCTTCCTCGCCTTACTTGCTAAGGCTAGATTTTCCTCATCATCTTGCTTTGATGAGGACCCATCTCTGGTGCTTCTTCTTATCTCCTCTTGCATCAAATCCAACCAAAGTCGCTCCCAACCTGGCAGTTTTTCTCTTCCATTGACCGAGTCTTGTTAGCTATGCTAGCTCTTAGGAAGATGGACTAGTGGAAGACTCACCATGTCATCATCAACTCTCATGATCCCTACACTTTGAAGCTCATCCCGACTGGTGGTGAGCTTGTTCAGATATGTAGAGATCGTGTCGCCCTTTTCACACTTGATTTTTCGAAGCTTGTATTTCAGCACTGGCTTCCTCTGATCACTGTTGTTCTGATATAGATACTTCAATGTTTTCCACATTGAAAACACTGTCTCCTTCCCATGGAGACTTGAGACTATGTGGTCTCGAACTCCCTCCAGAAGGATTCTCCTCGCTCTAGCCACATATTTCTTCCATTCCGCCAATTCTGTAGCATTAGCCACTACCAGCTTGGGGACTTCTTGATCAATGAAGTCCTTTAGATCATTTTCTTCTAATACTTTTTCCATGCGATCTTTCTAGGCTATATAATTCGAGCTACCATCAAGGGCATACTTCAGTCTTAAACCGTTGAATGCCATTGGTGAAATTTGAGATGTGATAAGAATTTGAATTCTATAATCACGAACTTCAACCTTTTAACTTATCCCTTCTTTGTATATTGTTCTTCACTTTGAACACCTTTTTTCTGATACCATGTAGAAATTCCCACTGTAGATCAATAAATTATGCAATATACTAAAGAAAAATACAACATCTACTTCTACAACAAACTTGCGGAAGCTTAATCGAATTTGGGCAAGATCAAATAGAACACATATAACTGAGAATGAGAAATCAATCACACATGAACACAGAAGAATGCTTTGGGGAAAGCCTTGGCTAAAAACCCCGATCTCTATATATCATACAAGTGGAAATATGTCCGGATTACATAAAGCTTTAGCTCACGACGTATCCAGCTCTCAGTACAATCCCTCTGGTACTCATAGATAGTCAAAGGCCTCTCACGAACCTTCTCCTCTACCCTCCAAGCCTCCTATTTCCTTGCGCAGTTTCTTCTGGGGTCCAATGCTGCCACCTGTGTGAATTCACCTCTCACACTACTCACTAAACTCAGAAGTAACTGCGCAATCTTGAAGGAGTTAATTCCTTCTACACGGATGGGTTTCCTATATAGGAAAATTCCTCCAACTGATAGTACATTGTCCCACCATCTGATCTCAACTGAGTCTCTAACTGAACTAACATGCATGAGTTATTTATGAGAGAATATTCAATTATCTAAAGTACATCAGTTACATGCATGCATGCATTAACTAACTGAACTCAAAATTAGTTCAACAAACTACTTGAACTAATCTAATTGGACTTAGCTCAGTTAACTGAGCTAACTAATTAGACTCAAAGTACAACTCATCCTAATCTCCTTTAATCAAGGGATAACTTCCTCAATCAATGGAGAAACTGTTGCATGTCTTCACATAGACTTCATGTTTGATTTTCTACAACTAATTAACTCAAGATGAATTAATTATCTATTTTACAAACAACCGCTAAGATCAAATTCGAATTTTTCTTCTCAATTTTAGTTCAGGGACTAACTAAAATTGGAATCTATCCCAAAATACTATTTATTGTAATGCAATTTTTAGCATTTCCATTTTTCATTCCTTATTGCTATGTGCAACATTGGTACTTCAAATTCTATTTATATCATTTCTATTTTTAGCATTTCTTGTTGCCATTTTCAATAATGCCTTCTCAACATGTTGTACATGATCCTCCAACATTTGTTGTAGGTTACTATATCACTAAAAAGTCCTATCAAAGATTTTCTAAGGATTTAAATAGAATTCATCAAGCTTTGAAATGTTAAAGTTCTATTTATTAGTGCATGTCGAATAATTGAAATTTCATAATGATATTCATTTGTTATAAATTCTATTTTGGAAATGTCTTCTTACCACATTCTGATTTTATGATATCTAGAACAAAGATCCAACGTGATAAAGGAACTTTATCCATAGAATTCATCTAATATTTCATAAAGAAAACTTATCCTTAATTTTCATTTTTTTGAGCTATCTATAATATAGACACCTACATAATGAACCATCCTCTTCATCACCATCTGTGAAGAGAAAGTACTCTAGTGAGATAGAATGATGGTAGCTTCTAACATTTCTTCAACCATACACGCAATCTCACTCGTCTATGCATACAAATATATGTAATTACCAATTTTAAGTGGTACAGTTCCAATTTATAAACGAATAGAATGGTCAAGATATCAATTAGGTGGAATACCCTAACGAATCTCTCCAAATACCTTTAAATGATAACTTTTATGAGATATTATCATGTAGAGGATATAGACCTTTTAAATTCTAATTAACACGATTGTTTGATTTCACCATGTTAGCCCTTTTTTTCCAAATTCGTCATTATATTATAACCTATCACTTTAGATGTTTTCACATGGGTAACTATAAGCTCAATTTCCTTTCCTTTTGAGACAAATATGATGAAAATATCTTGAAAATTAAGGTCCATTGTTCCCACTTATTGTGACCATTTGACCTCTAGTGATAACATAAGCGTCAACAATTTAAATTGCAATCATGTATCAATCCAATAAATTCTCACCATATTTATCTTAATACTATGGAACTTACCTGAACAATTTATTGTCCCTCCATCCACAATCATTACTTGAAATTATGATTTTGCATATACAAAAAATTTTAGAAATTTTCCCAATTTTGAATTAATGGAGTTATCGGTACTATTGGAATAAATGAACACTATTACAATTTTTTTGTGGATACATCATTTTACCTCAAGGATTTGTGGTGTAATGTTGAAGCCCCGAAAATCAGGTCGACAACAAGGGGGATACCCACCCGGTGGGGACCTTGGTTGGCAACTCCTTATCCGTTTGGTATAGCGGGTCCGACTGGGGATGACGGGACCAGTTTTCCGACCTTGGGTGTGTGTGTGTGTAGACTTTGGACTATGCTGATCTAAGGGGAATTTAAAGAAAATCTAATTTAGACTCTTTAAACTAACACTATGCTATTGCAGTCTAATAAGAAACAATACATCCAATCTATACTAACCCGGGGTGTATATCTTCCATTATGTGATCTAAAAAGATTTCTAATAATAACTGGTAATAAAGATCATTTAGCTACCATAAGAAAAGAAACCATTTGAGATAAACTACTTTGCGTAAGAAGTTAAGAAAAATAGTTATGAACATCATATCGCATAATAAGTTACTTATATGTCAGATACAAACAATATGACTCCACCATACAAAAGTGCCAAATGATAACCCATACATTCATATAATGACATATAAACAACTGAACTATAAATCACTTAAAGAACATAAGCAGAAATAGT
>APFE030415657.1:446-17477 GCA_000404065.3 Pinus taeda
TGGTAGTCTCGGTTTTGGGATCCAGTGGGAAATCTCTGTGTATATGTGTTTTATGTGTTATGCTCTTGCATTTTTATTTTTCATGTGATTTAGAATTCGTATGCAGGTAATTTCTATATGGGGTTAAAACCTACACTATCTAACAAGGTATCGTAAGCATTGGAGATCATATGACCAAGTTACGATCCGAGGAAGTTGGCTTCCCAACTAACCTCAATGGGGCCCACAAACTCTTGGCATTCCATCTCCTATGGTTAGGTTTTTGGTTATTTAGGGTTTCCCTCTATTTTTCAATAAAAAAATTTCCCTTTAGAATCATTATAAAATAGTTCATAAGCATGTAGCCGCCACATCTCTTCTTAGAGATAAGCTACCATCACTCGAGCTAGTTCATTTTCCATTATGTATGTAAGCATATTTCAATTATGTGATGTTAATGAAATGATTTTTTATTCCTATTGCATCTCTGTGTTTATGTTTATATTTGTGTTCTATTGCATTTCTACATAATTCTGGATCAAACCTAAACTAAAATTTAGATAGGACTTGGAAAAAGGGATTATAGATAGATTGGAATATAAACTTAGAGATTAAACTCAAACAAGTATATAAGTATTCCTAAAACATGTGGGGATAATTTTTTAATGAGAATTTGTTTGTTAACACCCTCCTCCCACACTTACCCAAGTTCACTGGTCCATTGGGGTAAGTATGAAGAGTTACTATGATATGACTCAACCTCCTAGGTACATCTAAGGAAGTGGAATCGATAGACTAAAACCTTGCTGACCTTCCTCAGGATTTACAAGATCACCAAGAGCCAAGAAACCACTCTAAGTGCCATAACCTCGAGTTAACTTTCCTTTTCACTAACCTAGGATGCCAGTCAGATGAATGACAAGGCATGCCAATGAATGTAAGTATCCAGTCGCATGGACAAACCTACCTCCTAGCAACTGCAATCTAATTTACCCACTTCTGTGCATGCGACCCTAAGATCTGATCCACTTTTTTAGGGCTAGGATCCAGGCCTCTACCCAGAGATTTATAGAACTTTCTAGAATGATGAATGACATAAGGAAAATTCCATTAATGCAAAACTTAGACAAGAAATTGACCTAACAAGGCTTGAACATGATAGACATTTCGTCAAACACATTGTGAATATATAAGCTACATGTTATAAATACATATATGAACATAAGGGTCTCATACTTATCTAAAAAGCATCAATAAGGTATGATGACCTCTCACAATAGCTACAATAAAATATATTAGGTCATGCATTCAATAACCATTCATTTAATAATCAAAACATGATGAGATACATAACTAAACTCTATCATAAAATTATTCTTATAATCAACATATAAAGAAAATAATAAAAATGATAGAACAACCATCAAAGCCACATATTAACAAGTATAAATACTCATGATAATATAAGAGGAAAATAGCTCTTATTAACATATGAAAAATCCAACCAAGTCAGCAAATTCCATGCACCACCTAACCATAGATTGGGCTGAACCAAATCTTTCTTTCAGCCAATCACCCTTGTGCCATTTTTGAAGCATGAATGTGGGACTCACAACAAAACAACCAGGGCTTCCTCAAACTTTACCACATATCCTTCCACTACCAGTCAAAGAATTTCTAGGCCCGAAGAAAGCACCTACCCAACTAGGCTTTACCGCAATCTTGCCATTACTAGTCAAGGGATTCCTAGTCCCAAACAAAGAAACACACACTACTAAGCTTTACCGCAATCTTGCCAAAACTGGTCAAGGGATCACAAGGCCCTAAAAATCATGGATGCCTCTAAATTTCTTCATCATTACCTTTAAGAATTTTCCCAACTCTACCCTTAGGATTTACTGCATATCTTGCCATTACCGATCAAGGGATTTCTAGGCCCTTGGGAATTTTCGTGAGACTAGCTCACTTGGTTCCAAAACAATCCAGAAATCCAACTCAACCAATGAAAGAAACCCATCACACCATGGCTATCTGAAAATGGCAAGGAAAAGATGAAAACATTGTCACACTTGCAAAAACCCATGCCAATGATAGCAAGAGAACCAAATACACATGCATATACCATGCATGTCAAATCTAGCAAGGAAATCATACATGCAACTCGATACCTCCAAATTAATACTATTGTAGCTATTTGATCCAACTTTTCCTTGCTTGATCCTTGCTTCCCTTTGCTTTCATGTCATTCCTTAGACTTCCTTTCTCAAATGCCAGAGTGCTGCAAGAATTCTCTAAGTGGGCAAGAGTATGAGAGAACAGAGAGAGAGACCTCCAAACTAAACTGAAAAAAGATGTGCACTGATCCTTAGAAGCCTTTTTATCAATGCAACCTTCATTTTCTTTAATTTGCATTAATTATCCTTCAATTTCCTCCTCATATGAAACCTATGACCTTTCACCTTCCTTTTCCCCTATTTTCCATTAGTTTCAAGAATAATATGCCAATTAATGCCTCTTTTCCTTTTCAACGCCTTTGCCATTGCCTTTGCCAATTTCCTTAGCCATAATAAACCAAATGAACACCCACTAGGATGTTTTTCCCAACGTTCAACATGGAATAAGTGCCCCATGACCTTCGTCTTATTTTTGGCTTTATTAACTTCATTACATGAATGTTCAACCCAAGGCTATTACAGACCCCTCCCCCTTAGGGGAACATTGTCTTTAGCGTTCTATGACACCTACGACCAATAAAAGCATTGAAAACGAAGACATAAATTCATGAATATTTATAACTTAGCTTAATGCAGTATCTACAATGAATAACCTGCTAAAAATAAAAACTAACATAAAAAACATGGCAACATGACAACCATACCTCTTATTGGAGCTTTATAACATAGCTTGTTGTGGTATTTACAATAACAACCATACATAAATATGTACATATACTGAAAATCATTTGTCTTCACTGTAAAATAATGAAGGATACATAGCCCACATTTGATCATCCATCTCCCATGTAGCTCCATCAGGCTCAAAGTGCTTCCACTGCACTTTAACTTGCTAGATTTCTCGGTTCTGGTGCATGCATTGTTTCTGTGTAAAATGCATTGAGGATTAGGTTGTAATTCCCATTTCGGCTCCACCTAAAATTCCAAATCAATCACATGATCAACATATTTTACATATTGTTGAAGCAACGAAAAATGGAAAACATCATGGACTTTCACTTTCAGAGGCAGTGCAAGTCTGTAGGCCACTAGTCCAATCCTCTCAAAGATCTAAAAAGGCCCGCAATGCTGAGGTGCTAACTTTGCACATGACCCAATCATCAAGGAGATGTTCTTGGGCTTGATGCACAAGTCACATGCTCCCCAACCTGAAATTCCTTAAATGCCCTATGTTGATCTACATAACTCTTTTGTCTGTCCTATGTTTCCTATAGATTCTTATTTATAACCTTCATTTCTTATTCCATTTCTGCTAACATGTTCAGTCCAATTAGTACCTCGTTCACTAGATCTCAACCTGATATGAGTATTACAACTCTGTCCATAAAGTGCCTCAAACAGACTCATTCTCAGTGACTCCTGATACCCATTGTTGTAAGAAAACTCTACCAGTGGAAGATACTCATCCCACTTCCTCTACTGATGCATCACATACCTTCTCAGCATGTCCTCCAAAATCCTATTGACCCTCCCTGTTTGTCCATCTATCTGTGGATGATAAGTTGTGTTGAAGGCCAATTCTATACTCAAACCTGCAAATAACGCCTTTTAGAACCTAGAAGTGAACTTAGCAACTTTGTTTGACACAATATTCTTTGAAATACCATGCAACCTCATTATCTCCTTGATGAAGACTTGTGCTACCTCATTAGTTGAATAAGTATACTTGATCGTTATGAAGTGAACTACCTTTGTCAACCCGTCAACCACAACCATGATGAAGTCATGCTACCTAGATATCCTCGAAAAACCTAAAATGAAATCCATGGAAATGACCTCCTATTTCCATTCTGGAATCAAAATTGGCTGCAATAGACCACACAGATGTTTGCACTCTGCTTTTACCTGTTGACAATCCAAACACCTTGCGACAAACTCAACTACCTCTTTCTTTAGATTTGGCCAATAGTATAACTTATTCATCACTATCAATGTCTTTCGATGTCCCAGGTGGCCTGAATAAATGTTAACACGAAATTCCCACAAGATAAGGTTCTTGATTTGAATGTTGTCTAACACATAAATATTGTCCCTAAATATGACCAAACCATCTTCCTTGAGATGAGAATCCACATCTTGCTTAGTTGTACCCTGCTGCTGTAATATATGCCTAAGCTCACGATACCTATCATCATATTATCCTGCCTATAAGTTCTGATCTTGTAAATATGTCCCAAATGAACTCACATCTATTATGTGATTTACCTACACTCTTCTCCTAAGAGAATCTGCAACCTTGTCCACTTTTCCCTTAATGTACCTAATCTCGAAATCAAACTCACTAAGTGTGGCCAACCACCTAGCTTGCCTAGCATTCAAATTAGATTGGTCAAATAAGTATCTCATCCCACTATGATCACTCATCACAATGAACCTCTTGCCAAGAAGATAGTGCCTCCACATCTTCAATGCATGAATAATCACTACCAACTAAAGATCATGCGTCACATAGTTCTTCTTGTGCTTATTCAGTTTCATTAACTCATAACATACCACCTGTCTCTCCTGCATCAGGGCTCCACCAAGTCCTCTCTTGAAAGCATCTGTACACACCAAAAACTCTTTGTTTGTATATGCAATCTTTAAAACTGGAGCATTTTTCAGTAACTGATTCAACTTCTCAAAACTTGCTGCACATTCCACTATGCATTCAATTTTCTTTCCTTTCCTCTGCAATGATGTAATAAGATAGGAAATTTGTTAGAAGTTATTTATCAACCTTCAGTAGTAACTTGCTAACCCCATGAATGGTATGACCTAATCCACATTTCTAGGAGTTTCCCATTCCATGATAACTCTTATCTTTTCTAGATCCACTAATATGCCTTCCTTGGAAACAACATGCCCCAAGTAATGTACCTTTGTATGAAAGAAACTATATTTGATAAGCTTGGCATATAACTAATTATTTCTTAGTAATATCAATACTGTTACTAATTGTTTGACATGCTCTTCTCCATTCTTAGAATATATCAATATATGATCAATAAATACAATAACAAACTTTTCCAGACAAGGAAGCAACACACTATTCATCAAGCACATGAAAGTAGTTGGAGCATTAGTCAAACCGAAAGGAACTACAATAAACTCATAATTCCCATACCTGGTCCAGAAAGAAGTCTTGTAGATGTCCTCTTATTTGATGCATACCTGATGATAACCTGACCTCAAATAAATATTCAAGAACACTGCTACTGCCTTCAGTTGTTTAAACAAGTCATCGATCCTCAACAAAGGATACATGTTCTTAATCGTCACCTACTTCAACTGCCTTTAATTGATGCAAACCATGAGAGTTCTATCCTTATTCATCACAAACAACACTGGCACACCCCAAGGTGATATACTTCGCCTTATGTATCCCTTGTCAATAATTTCCTTCAAATGTAAATTTAATTCCACTAACTCTCGAGTGCTCATCTTGTAAGTTGCCTTTGATGCTGGTGTTACCCCTAGTACCGACTCAATAGAAAATTACACTTTCCTATGAGGAGAAAACTTTGAAATCTCTGCTAGAAACATGTCTTGAAACTACTACAAGTCTGGGTAGCTCCTTAATACTTATGCATCGTCAACGTCCTTACCTTTATCAATGGAGATATGAACTAAAAATAAGACACATCCTTTCCTACGACTATGCTTTTTCTACATAACTGTAGCAATTCTAGCGAATGTTGCCTTCTTCTTACAATGAAAGATTCTTTGTTCTCCATTGTCATCCAAGCAATTAATGGTTTTTTCATAAAAATCCACATTAGTCCTGAGAAGATACAACCAATCCATACCCAAAAGCATACTATATGATCCCAATGAATGTACATTGATATGCGTTAATGTAGGCATTCCATTTAACTCAAATGCACAAGATCTTACCCAATGATGAACTCTTTTCTTAGTACCTATAGCTAACTGCACTAATCAAGACTCTGCATGCACTTCTTTTCTTAAACCAAACATATCCACCAGGTTAGGGGTTAACAAAACTATAATTAGATCCAAGGTCAATGAAAATGGAAACAACTTGATCACAAGGCTTATTGTCCATCTTGATAATAGATGTTTGGTGATCTCCCTGCATTTTATCCAATTCTGCATAGACCCTAGCAATGCTCTGCACAACATCCCCATCTGTTTGCGCTTCCTATGCATTGTAGATCTGAGGCCTACCATTGTGCTATGACGGAAAATATTTCTTGAGATGCTCCTTGCCACATATCCAACACTACAACTATCCCCTACCACGACCTCTATTCTGTTACTCTCCAGGCTTCGACCCATATTCTTTCTCAACTACATTAAATTTCTTATAAAGACCAACATTCCCTTTCTCACCTATATCCCGAGGTCTTGTTTCCATTGGTGGCCATTTACCTTTAGCTTTGTCTTTCCTTTTCCAGCGTTGTTGAGACTTTGTATTACACTTAGATTACTTATAATAGTGTTTCAATTTCCCAATGACTTCTTCTAGTGATTGAGGACCATCATACTCTATTTGATCCTTGAATGTTAACAGTGATCCACGGAAAAATCTCTAAACATTAGCTTTTTCATCCTTAAGATACAATGCATACCTCAATAACTCCAAAAACTTAGCCGTGTACACCTCATGTATCATTCATCCCATATTCAATTCAATTCATTTTAGAGCTTTTCCATTTTGGGACCTTTATTTTTAATCATCCCCAAAATCAAAAGTCTCAAAATTAATCCACTTCCCAAATCCTCTGTGCTCCAAAATCCCTTTGCTCCCTTCACACCACACCTTAACTCCCCATATCGAGCTTATTCATTTCATAACTTAATTTTAAATAACACTCTCGAAATATCCACCTCCCGATGTCCACCTTCTAAAATCCTCCTCCTGACATTTCTCTTCCTTATAACTCCAAAAAAAAACCTCCCCTTGGTACCTCGTTCCATTTTGGGCTGTCGTTAATTTCGCAACTTCTTTTTATGAAACTCTACTAACTCCTTATCTCCTCTTTCATTTTTGGGACTTTCAATATCATAAATCTCTGAAATGAGACATTCGAGATTCCTCCTCCTCTCCACTCATTTCATTTCAATCCTGCCTATTTTTGTAACCTCATTTTATGAAACTCCCGAAAAGATTCCTCTCGTCGCTAACCCCTTATGACTCCCATATTCGTATACCACTATGGTCCATTCAATTGGAACCAATAGCCACTATTGATTTTTTAAAAATATTTTGTAATTAATTTATGTAATATTTTTAATTTAATATATATATTTTAAATTAATAAAAATATTAAGTAGTTTTTGTTAATGTATTTATTTTTCAATTATTATGTAATTTAATAAGTTCGTAATTAATTTAATTTAATTAATTTGTACATAATTAATTAAGCTAACAATTGTAATTAATTTGCTCTTTTTTATTTTAATTATTCAATTAATTAATGATTATTAATTTAATTTAAATTAGGATTTTAAATTAAAATTGCTTAATTTTAGTCTAGACATGCATTTTTCCAGAACTATAACAATTTTGACACTTCAACTTTAGAGGCTCATAAGTTGGGTTTTACTTTTCCAAATGAGGCTCAGGATGGCTCGATAGAAAGATAAAATCATGAAGAATATTTCTGAAGTGGTTGGATAACCAGATTTGGTCATTAACTAAACCTAAAAAATAGCAGAAAACGTAAGTTCTAAATTTGCAATCAGAAATAATTTTCCGAGTATTGTTTTTTGCATTTTCATTTTCCCTAAGCTTTTGTTCTTACAGATCTGTTTGATTCTGTCCTCTTTGACCAAGAAGATATTTACAGGGATCAATGCGAAGTTCAAATTTATTTTTTATTTATTTGTTTAATTGAATTTTAATTGGAAAAGTTTGTTTTTCCTAGATTTTGTAATTTTGATTTTGATTTGAAATTAAATTTATTTCTGATTGTTTTTAGCATGAGAGAAGTTGAGGAGATGAAGCAAAGAAGACATAGAGAAATAACAGAAAATAGAAGAAGAGAGAATTTAAAACTTTAATTATGGATCTCAAAAACTACTCTTAACAATTCTCCATTTTAGAAGTCATGTTATTATTTGTTGGCTTGTATGGGCCTGACCCAGGTTTAGAGGTGATTTAGCCAAGCAAATCACGATGCTACTGACCCTTTCGGTAACAATCCACGGAGCGTGGACTAAGGTCTCACCTGAAGTAGTATGGGAGGGTGCTAGAACCAGGTTTCCACACCCTGGGGATGTCTGATGAGCTTCTGGCGGTCTGCGGTTTGACCCTACGCGCACGTTGCTATGCGCACTTGTTATTCCTTCGCAACTTGTGATGTTACTTCCGTGTATCCCTACTCGGGGCGCAACCCATATAATAGCCAAGTACCCTACTATTTGATCTGTTATTACCTAATTACTTAACTCATTTGTGTAAGACTAATGATTATTACAGCATATTCAACAATCATATTAGTGCGTGCGATAAATAAAACAATATAAATGTAAATAAGGCAATGCACAAGTAGATACATAGAAATAGGAATCAACTTCTATTTATTATTCTTCGATCAAGGTTATAGACTTAACACTACCTTGCGCACTCAGTTGCAGCGATTCACACACTCAGTTTCAGACTCTACTAGGCCTCTACTCACTCAGCTACAGAGCCTCTTCCTACTACTACGACCCAATACACTTAGACTCTTACTCTATGCTCGAACCATTCACATTCAGCTCCTTTCTTCCCTATCTTTACAACTTAGAGCCTCGCTTTACTTATATAATCCCATGGTCCACGGACCATGGGTAGGCTGACATGACTTTATATTACATTACTATACTTTAGGGTGGATAGCCCTATGACTCATCGTATACTTTGTGCTCCGCATCCACAATTCGCGAAGTATTACAATACCTTTGACCAAAACTTGGGCTTTGAGCCCCAAAACATGTTGTGGGGGGATTCCATGCCCAACAGGCACCGAACAAAATCATCATGACTCATCCCGAGTCACTCTGTTGGTGTGGCGATCTTGGTGCGGAGCCCCTCCAACTAGTCCCGTACTACTCAAAGGTCCGCGATGCACTGTTCTGCGGTTTGCTGGACCTGCTACATGCCCTCTTCTGATGCTTCTTTGTGAGGATTAGTTGCGTCCCTTAGCGTGTAGAGTCCCTACATCTGTGTGAGATTACCCTCAATATTTGCCGTAATGGTGAAGGCCTCATCAATCCAAGGCTGGATGCGCGCTTTGAGAAGTGCCTCTTTCTGTCTTGCGGCATCCACTTGCTCTTTTAGTGCCCTTGCTTGCTGCATATTTTCCAACCATTGGGTGAGGAAGACTGTCTACGCAGTTCCCCTTACATTATCATACTGCTCCTGAAGCTCGAATGCCTCTGTTTCCAACCGTTATATGTTGGGGTCCTCCTACAAGGCTATGAGGATGCTAAAGGATTGGTCCAACATACCGGTATAGTCCTACATTGCCCATCCAATTTCTTCCAGTCCTTTCTAAATAGCGCTAACGTGCTGCTCTCTAACTTCCAGAGGAGTGGAAGGTTGTTCCTTTAGTCACAGCTCAACAATTTAGAGATTCAGCTCCAGCTGCACACGTGTTGCTTCTTCACACGCATTTCAGAATCCACTTGCTAGACAATGGATCCACATCTTTGTTGGTAGGTCTATAGCGATGGACAAATATAGGAATCATCAGCATGCTTCATCAACTATTTGCACGATCTACTGGTTCTGTGACACCAGTTCATCATGCTGCAGGCTGAGTTGTTCGATGTTGATATTTTGCTCACTCATCACCTGAATCATGCAGCCCTCCCTGGTGGGGAGCTATGCTATTATGCCATCCTATAGTTGGTACAATGTGTCTCGCAGAAAGGCAGCCAAATTAAGGCCAAGTCCCTTGATCCTGCCCACCATGGCTCTGTCATCCTCTTTCTCTACTGTTAGCACTCCTTCCGGTAGCACTATGGTGTTGGCCATCTTTGTGCATAGCAGCTGCTCTGTTGCTGATGTGCTTGCTGCGCCGTAGGCAGCTACAGTTCCTTCCTGTGGGGGCCGAACCTATAGTTCTTACAGTTGTGCCCTTAGGGCCCCCAACACAATCTGCTACTCCGACATGGATTCCTGGAGCACTTCCTTGGTGACCTCGCGAACTGTGTCACCTACATCGTAGAGGTCACATTCTGTTTACGTGATCGGCTCGATGGCTAATTTGGATGCCTTGACCTTTTTTCGTGGACCCGATCTCTCTGTGATGCGCAGCCTTTTCAGTTGGGTGGAATTTGTGCCTGGGTCCTCGCCTTCTGCTATATCCTCTGCTTCTTGTCTTGTAGACAAGTCTTGTCCCTCCTCATCCTGCATTGTGGTGGCCCCTGTTGCCTGCAGTGTTCTTGCTTCTTCGGCAGCCCTTGCGTGCTCCGCAGCTACTCTTGCTGCCTCACAGACTACCCTTACCTCCATGGCCACATTTTCGTTGTGCCTCTTCTCGGCCAACTTTGTGATGCACAACTTGGCCTCATCCTTTTATTTCTGTGCTACTGTTCTATCCAGCTCTGCCAGATCCTGGGCATGCCATTTAGGGGCCCATGATTCTAAGACTAAAAAGATTGCATCATCAATGGTGATGAAGGGGAACTTGGTCCATTTCTATGCCGGATCCTTACACGCCTTGATGTAAACATTATGCATGTCCGCCTTGAAGTCTACAAAGTTCCATAGATTGTTGTGCACTGTGGGTGCAGGCGCGGCCATCTATTGATCCATATCCAGATGCTCGCCTCCATGAGCACCTAGAAGATCTTTGTCTTGTGAATCCACTTTGCATCTTTGGTGGCCCAGAGCGATGTGTACTTTACGGCCTCTGGTATGTCCTGTTCAATTCTAGGGAACTGACTGTCCTAGGGCAATTCCCCTATTACTAGTAAAATGAACAAGAGCAACCATGCGTAGTGGAAGGTCTTGCCCTGTTCCTGGGCTTCCTTGCAGTTGGTCAAGAATTCCTCATAGAGGAACTTAGCCCAGTTGAATTGGACCCCCTCTGTGCATTGTTCGGCCAACGTAACTACTGGCGCTGGCACCTTATCGCCGTGGCATTTTCTCATTACCTTCCCGGCCATGATTTGGGTAGCTATGTGCACCCTTTTATCTTTGATGTTGTTGATTGCGTAACCCCTATTTTTCTTGTCAAGCTTGTATTTTTTCTTCATGGCCTCCACACGCGCCAAATCTCCACTTTTACCTGCTATCACCATGGGGTCCTTTCCCTTACAGGGGAGTTGGGAAATTCTATGGATGAGATCCACCATGACGGGAATAGGCTCCTCCAGCCATAAGAACCCATCGTACACCAGGAAAAGCAGTTTCCTGATGATGAAAATAGTGATAGGTGTGTGGTGAAAGTGTGGAATTCATAGTAGATGAAGTAATCTGGCCTTCTCCACACTGCGCAGCCATTTCTGCAGCTCTAGTGTTGTGACTAGCCCCTTCGTGCTCTGCTTCACGAGGCTCTCCATCTCTAAGTGTGGGAACGTCTCATTGTCTGCAAGGTCCCATTCTTGAAACTTCGTTGCGGGCACACGACCCAGGTTCGAGTCCTTAAACACAATTCCATCAAGGAGGAGCGGGGTCTGGAGTGCACTCTTAGTGGCATCCAAGTCCTTTGGTATCTTAGGTTTCCCTTTCTATAGAGGGACGTACTCAAGTAATTTTGCTGCAAAGCACACTGGATGGATGTCCTCTTCCATGTCTTTTACTTCCTCTATATCATTGATGAGAGCCTGTAGGTCCTCCTCCTTGTCATTCATCTCAATGGTGACAACCTTTCCCTTTTCTTCCATTGGGAGTTTACCGAAGCATGGATTCCTTGGGGACATGCGAACTGGTCCTATTACCTGCTTATCTTTCTTGGGCCTCGGTGTCCAAGGTGATTTTGGGATTTTCAGCACGACCCCAATGTCTCCACGAACATCATGTACTGTGACATTGTACGTGGCCTCGTCAGTGGTTCCTTCTATAGAGCCCAAACCTCTCCTGGTAGTCGCCATCCTCTTTGAGCTGTCTGTGGTCGTTCGTGATCTTCGGGGCATAAATCTTGCTTTGCGCTCAACACTCTGTGCTCTAATCAACTGCTTAAATCTCAAATGAACAGTTGTTGTCTCATGGTTAGCCCCTTGAGATTTATAGTGCCTTTTGAATTCAAATTTGACCTTTCCCCCCAATTTTGGGCCATCAATACTTTCTTGGTGGCAGATTGCCCCAAATCTTTCCCTTAATTCATGTCTTAAATGCCTGTCACCTACTCTCTTTTGCCTTAAATCAGAAATCTTGTCATGAATAGTGACACCAACGGTCACTTCCCAGCCTACCCACATGGCAGCGCAGCCTCCCATGTACGGTCGTGACCATTGTGACATGCTGATTCTGCGTGCACCTCCCTCACCGTGCACCTCCCAAACAGACTCTTTTATAGTACCACACTCTCTTTCAACTACCTGGAGCATTGACAATGTGCTCCCTATGGATAGTCAGGTGGTCATACCACTTGTGCGAGACTTCAACTCACCATTCGGCATAGTCCGCGGAAAATCTTCAATCACGTTCATGACAGCTGGCGCCACACGTTCTACTGTATGTAGTGTGCTCCCCTGGTTACTACATTTGGTGAGGTGCAATCATAGCCATGGCAGCAGAGTCATAAATTCTCGGCGAAAATATTCTGATGCAGTGGTATGATCATCTATATCTTTCCTTGTCATCGTTGGTTTATTGACGAGACATGCTTGCATGATCTCATTTTCTAGCCTCTTGATCTCAGCATCCATCAAAATGCTTTTCTTCCTCAATCATACCCAGTCCTTTTTGAGTTCACGAAGTCTAAGGTTCCCTCGCCGGATGGCTTCCTGAATCCTTATATATTCGACCTCGCGTAGATGTGTGATTTCTTCCTCCTAGTCATCGCGCACTGTCACAACTGCGGGAGCCATTACGTGTGGATTCCCTTTTGTATTCTCTTCAGAAATTATGGTCTCTACTCTGTTCCACACATTTGGAATCATCTTCAGGTTCAGGGTTTTGCACATGGTCCTATAGGCCCATCGAACCGCTGGCATGTGCAGGTCCCAATCAGTTCGTCTCGCCTGGTGAACCTTGTTCAGCACTCCTTACACCCTATCGAATGCTTCGTCATGGAGAATCGGTAGCGCGCGTTGCCTTTACTGTTGTTGTGGTTTGTTCCAATTCTCTATTCTGAGGGTGGTGTGCTCTTGTGCAGGCTATACAACATATGTTTGTACCCATTGGGAAAGGTGGGTGCACAAGTTGTTCCGCTCCTGCTGATTGGCTTTCACTTGGAGCTAGGGTTTTCCAAAACATAGGAACATCATCCTTCTGCATCTGTGCCAGTCCTCAAAATTTTCTTGATGCGTACCACACCATCATGCAGGCATTGTACACAGCGCCCCTTTCAAAGCATCGAATCGCTGTTGTTATGGTACTAGGCTTTCAAATTTGCTTAGAAATTCATCCACCACTGTTAATCCATCATATCTCAGCAACTCCCTTGCCTTTGTTATCACGCAATGTAATGATCTAATCATCACGTTGCAATTAAGCATTTTTACTTCGTGTAGCTGATACTACAATCGTTCTAATTCTTCGTTTGAATTCGAAGTGCAAGAGTGTTTGCACTCCCAAAAAATCCTTCCATCTGCAGTCAAATTCACCCAATCCTGTTCTTGTGCAGTTATCTTGTAAATACAATCGAGATCATCATCACTATCATCCTCGTGCACTGGTTCAGTGTATCATGCTCCTTCGGCTGGATCTAGTTGTACTACTATGCGTAGTGACTTTTTCTCAAAGATCATTTTGCGCTTCTTCAGATTTGTGACTCCATTCATATCAGTAGCCCAGTCTATTCCTAGTAGTACGGGATAGGGATTAATATCATCGATAATCTCTATCACTTCAAAATCCGCCTGCATGATCGCATGTTCAATATCTACCGTTACCCCTTGCAATCTTCCCATTGCAAAAATCTTTTGTTGGTTCACCATTCGTAACTGAATAGGGGACCATTGTAGTGTGAGTCTGCCCATGCGTTCCTATGTTTACTTTGGTAGTACATTCATGTCCGAACCCAGATCTATGATTATCTGATCCATTTCATACTCGCTGATTTGTACAGTCAACCTCATTTCCATTCCTGTGCGCAATGCATGCTTTCCAAGTTTCCAGACCACGCACAGTTGTCCTGACCTCATGACCCTAGTAATAAGTTCCTGTAGTCCTTTGACTGCCTTACTGTCATGCAGTAGTTTCATGCATGTCTCCAGAAATGTAGTGAGCATTGAAGGATCCATCCCTAGTTCTAGTTGATCCTTACTACCTGAAGTGGAGGCCTCCGTGAAGCTCTTCTTAGCTTCCATGAATGTCTCCTTCGTGCATGCTAAATCAAATTCGGGTTCCTTTATATGAACCCATGTAATTTCTTCTCACTACTTCCCTTTATCATCTCTCGTGGTCATACCTCTCCTGAGCATCATGTTTACATTTGAGTCTTCTTTGCACTGTTCAGACCCCATCATCTGCAAATTCTGAGTTGGAGGGGGATAAAGTACCCATTTTTCTCGCATCCGCACTATCAATGAAGGGCAGTCTTCTGCCTCATGATCAAAATGAGTACAGTACCAACATGATGTCCTTGTAAATTTTCTACAATCGCAGGCATAGTGCCCTGGCCCTCCTCAGTTGTAACAAATTAGTTGCCTGTGACCCTTTCCTGGTCCCATTCTACCGTGACCTCAACCACGCCCCTGAAATCCAGCGCATGCCATCCCTCCATTGGGGTCGAGGGCTCGCATTTCATTCTACACCCTGTAGGCAGGAGTTCTATCCATCATTAGTTCGTAGCTTCAGTAGGTGCATTCATCATGACCTACCAACCTACAGAAATTACAAAACAATTGTTGGGACGTCTGCATATACTTCTGCAACAGATGACAATTATCCGTAGTGTGTTTTCCTCCTATCTGACAGATTGCACACCATAATGCAGACGGTGTGCTTAGCATTACCTGTGCCTCCAGTCTTAGTGGCATCCCCCCCCCGCTCAAGTAGTTCGCGAACACTAGACAGTGATCCTTGTCGTGCCCTTGGCCTTTGCATTTTATGCACCATACCTCCTCACGCGTCTGCGGCTGAAGTGTCTTGTCTTGTTTCAAACTTTGCATTTCCAGACATAGATTCTACAATTGCGTGTGGATTTTTTGGACTCCCAAACTAGGGTCTTGTATAGGGGTCTCATGCAATGTCATTTCCATTTCTAAAGCTTCGACCTCGGTGGAAAGTTTTTGCTGTGACAACATCGTCCTTCAGTGCAGTGTCAGAGATACTACAAACCATGCGCGATGTTATCCATCTGTCAATGTCATATTGGCTTTGTGAATCGTACTCTTCAGCCTTTGGTCCAAATCCTAGGGGGTATCACTCGGGAGCATCATGATCTCCTTAAACCCGATGATTGATTGTGTCTCTGACTTTGGCCTACTAAATTCCCTGTTCAGCACGACCTGGATTTCTGTGATTCCTGCATTTGGGTTGTCATTAGAATGCTTGATATACCATGTTAATGTGCAATCCTGCAGCACGCTCACCAGCATAGCCTTCTTAATATTTTCATCCACGATGCCTTGCGCTTCCTATACTGCTCTTACCACAAACCAAAATTGGTTTGGATCTTCATTCTCCACTCCTTTGAATATTGGTAGTTTAATCACACTCACCATATTGAACTGTGGTGGTGGCAGAGATGGGGTGGGTGGAGATGGAGGTGAGGAGGGTGAGATGGGTGGCGGTGTGGGTGGAGGTGGTAAACATGGAGCACGCTACCTTATCAGACGGACCGCGCTTCTTGGAGAAAGTTTTGCGAGCTCTTCCTCACTTTCCAGCGAGGGTGACTCGTTTCTAACTCTTCGCTACCTCCGCTTCTGTAGATTTTCCCACTTCGCATAGTCCCAAACATTAATTTATTCGCATAACCCACTTTTCATGTAGGTTTTAACCTCGTACAGAAATTACCTACGTATGAATTCTAAAACACAGAAAATAAACAATGCGAGAGCATAACACATAAAACACATATACCCAAAGATTTTCCCTTGGATTCCAAAACCAGGATTACCAGCTTGATTTTTCATTAGGTTCCTTTCAATGTTATAATACATATTTATACATGCCGAAGCATCCAATACCATGGACCGAAAACCATCACATCCAAAAAACATGTGCGAATCAGCACTGGTGGGTCTTCCAACCATAACATAGGTAACCAAAAATTTCATCTCTTCAGAAGCTCCTCTTGTTGATCTCTTTTAATTTCCATACCCAAAATATAGTTTGCAGCACCAAGATCTTTCATGTCGAATTTGGAGGACAATTGGGTCTTCAAATCTTGGATAATTTCTTTGTCATTTCCAACCAGCAACATATCATCCACATACAAATCATCCACATACAAGACCAGATAAATAACACGGTCACCAATTAATTTAAAATACACACAGTGATCTCCTTTGCTTCTAGTGAAGCCAAGTCCCCGTATAAACATATCAAATTTCTGATACCACATCCTTGGTGACTGTTTTAACCCATACAGAGACTTCTTTAACTTACATACTAGTTCTTTCTTACCCTTCACCGCAAAGCCTTCAGGTTGCTTCATGTAGATTTCCTCTTCTAGATCCTTGTGAAGAAATGTTGTCTTCACATCCATTTGTTCTACCTCAAAATCAAAAGCAACAACAACAGATAAAAGTAATCTAATAGAAGTTA
>APFE030415660.1:7623-44214 GCA_000404065.3 Pinus taeda
AAAACCTTCTATAGATGCTCAAAAGCAAAGTATTTCTGAGGAAGATTCTCTTGAAGCCAATAAAGGTTCTGAAGCATCTCTTCAAAACCCAAACACTCAAAAATAAAAATAAAAAGAGTCAACCCCCACAACTCCTATAGTTGAGCAACCTGCATCTTCATCCACACCTCCTTTTCTTGAAAGGTTACAAATTGACAAAGGAGTGGAAAAAAAATCTTGTTACCTGACTATGATTTCCTAGATGAATTAAAGAATGTTTGTATCAAGATTCCCTTGCTACAAGCCATTAGAGAGATTCCTATTCTAGCAAAAACAATTAAAGGAGTTGAGTCTCAAAAAGACCAGGAGGAAACCAAGAGATACAAGAAGAATACCACTGGTAGAAAATTGCAGATATCATGATGCGAAAAAATTACCATGCAGAAGTAATGTAGATTCTGGTGTCCAATTGTCAAGACACATATCAATGGGGTAGAAATTCCAAATACTTTGATTGACTTAGGGGCTGCTATCAACATTATGAGTAGACAGACTATGGAACAACTAAAACTTCCTAATCTTCTTTTTACACCCACCTTACTACAACTTGCAGATCAATCTATAATCAAACCAGATGGTGTATTAGAAGATATTTTTGTCTCCTTAGATTCTTAGGAATATCCAGTATATTTCATGATTTTGACTCCCAAGAGTAATCTAGGAGGGCATCCACTCATTCTAGGAAGACCTTGGCTAGCCACAGCTGACGCTTTCATTAGTTGTAGATCCAGGGATATGTACATTTCTGATGGTAATTCGACAAAGAAATTCAATTTGTATCCTCCAAAAAAAGCAATTACAGAAGTAGGAGATAATGAATGGGTCGATGATGAGGACACTATACAACCTGTCTTTACAATTTCTGAAATCAGTGAAGATAGTCAAATTTTGAATACATTAGAAGATTTTGAAATATCTTCAGAATATGACCACACACAATTTCAGTTGGATTCTAACATTGAGTATCTATCATCTAGACAAATGTCTCTTTACTCTATGGAAGAGTTTGGTAGTTCCACCATTGAAATTTTTCCAGATGAAACATTGAATATCAACAAAAACTTGGAAAAATCACAACAGGGAGAACTAACCAAAATCTTACAAAAACATTCTACTGCATTTGCATGGGAATATATTGATAGAAAGGTATTGACCCTAAGACTTGTATTCATCACATTTACATTGAGGAAAATAGTAGACTAATCAGACAACCTCAGAGAAGGATGAATCCAAACCTTAGGGAGATAGTGAAAAAAGAGCTCCAAAAACTACTCAATGTAAACTTCATTTATCCAATTTCAAATAGCCGATGGGTTTCTCCTTTGGTTATAGTACCTAAACATAATGGTAAATGGAGAGTATGCATTGATTACAGGGAATTGAATAAAGGAACCTTGAAGGATCACTTCCATTTTCCCTTTATCAATCAGGTATTAGATACATTAGCAGGCAAAAAGTACTTTTCATTCTTGGATGGTTTTAGTGGCTACAATCAAATTCAGGTAGCACCTGAAGATCAAGATATGACCACATTTACTTGTCCATGGGGAACTTTTGCTTACCGAGTGCTTCCTTTTGGATTATGTAATGCACCCGCAACATTCCAAAGAACAGTACTAGGAATTTTTTCTGATTTAATCCATGATTGTGTAGAGGTTTATATGGATGATTTTATAGTTTATGGTGAATCATTTGAAGAAGCATTAGAGAATTTGGAAAAAGTACTTATAATATGTAAAGAGAAAAATCTTTCATTAAGTCATGAAAAATGCTTTATGATGTTTACTGAAGGTATTGTTTTGGGACATCACATTTCAGGAGATGGGATTAAAGTTGATGGATCAAAAGTTGAAGTCATCTCCAAGTTGCCTATTCCAAATTGTCAAAGAGATGTTAGAATTTTTCTAGGATTCACTGGATACTATAGAAGATTTATAGAAAATTTCACTAAAATAGCATCTCACTCTTCAAACTTCTTACAAAAGAATGTGAATTCAAATGGGATCCTGATTGTCAAAAATCCTTTGAAACTTTGAAAACAAGAATATCTGAAGCACCTATCTTGAGAGGACCAAATTGGAAACTCCCTTTCCATATTTCTATAGATGCCTCAGATACAGATTTAGGAGTCGTGTTGGGTCAAAAGGATTTAGTTCCTTATGCCATTTATTATACTAGTAAAAATTTGACTCCCACTGAGTTGAATTATACAGTGACCGAAAAAGAGTTCTTAGCTGTTGTTCATGCAATCGATAAGTTTAGACATTATATAAGAGGCTATGAAACTTTTATCCATACTGATCATTCTGCTATTAGATATCTAATGAACAAACCTGTTACTAATGGCGGAGTTACAAGGTGGCTCTTACTGTTACAAGAATTCAATATTACTGTGTTGGATAGACCAGGGAAACAAAATACAGTAGCTGATTCCTTGTCTAGGATCCAAAATACTAAAGAAGATTCTCCTGTAGAGGATAAGTTTCCTGATGAATATTTGTTTGCAGTAACTACTAAGACTCCTTGGTATGCAGATATTGCTAACTATTTGGTCAGGAGAGTTCAAAATATTCATGGATTTCTAATGAATTGTTTAAAACAGGGCCAAATTTTGTGATCAGAAGATGTGTTAGGGAAGATGAAATACCTGACATCCTCAAGGCATGTCATGATGAACCATGTGGCAGAGACCTTGTTGACAAAAGGACGGCCTATAAAATCCTTTCTTTAGGATATCATTGGCCTTCCCTCTTCAAAGATACAAAATAATATGTCAAAAGGTGTGACAACTGCCAAAGAGTAGGGAAACCGACTCTTTCAAATGAAATGCCATTAAAGCCAGAGGTACTCATCGAACCCTTTGAAAAATGGGAATTAGATTTCATTGGACCTATTAATCCACCATCTAAACAAAAGAAGTATATATTGGTATGTACTGATTATGTCACTAAATGTGTAGAAGCCAAAGCATTACTTTCTGCTACTGAAAATTCAGTTGTTAGTTTTCTTTATGAATATATTTTTACTCGCTTTGGTGTCCCAAGAGAAATTGTGACAGATCAGGGAAGTCAATTTACATCCAACATGGTGGAGAATCTAATGGAAGAATACAAAATCAAGCACAGGAAATCTACTCCTTACCATCCGCAAGCAAATGGTAAAGTGGAGTCTACAAACAAAGTTATTGAAATCATCATCACCAAAACTGTTCATCTACATAGAAGAGATTGGGCAGAAAGGCTTCTTGAAGCCTTGTGGGCCTATAGAAATACATGGAGAAATACAATAGGAAATCCCCCCTACGAACTTGTTTATGGGAAATAAGTCCTGCTCCCCATTGAGTTCCAAGTCAAAACCTTCAAGATGGCAGTTCAGTTGGGGATGGATCTATCGGAAGCCCAAAAGCATAGAATGGAGCAGTTGAATGAGCTAGATGAGATCAGATAAGAAGCAATCCTAAGAACTGATCTAGTTCAATATCAGAGAGCTAAGTGGCATGACAAATACATCAAAGAGAAAAAGTTTCAAGAAGGAGACTGGGCATTGCTATTTGATTCTATGTTTAAAGACTTTAAAAGCAAATTTCAGACTCATTGGCTTGGGCCATATGAGATTGATAAAGTCTTTAGCAATGGAGCAGTAAGAATCAAGACCATTGATGAATCTCAAACTCCTCTTATTGTGAATGGCCATAGAATAAAGATCTATCATAAGCCACTCTCAAAAGAGGAATTTGTCAAAATGTTTCAAGATAATTCTGCAATAGGGTGGTGAAGAAGAATCCTTCTTCTCCACCAGCCTAGCCTTTGTTCTTTTCTGTCAAAAAAAAAAAATTTAAAATAAAATAAATAAATTTGTATAAGCCTGAAAACCAATCATTGATTGGCAACCTTATACTGAAAATGTAGGGCAAAAATCAGGAATTCCTGACACCCAAAAAAATAAAAAATTCTCTCCCATTTTTCATTCCATTCCACATCATCCTCATTCCACTCCATCTCATTTCCATTCCACATCATCATCATTCCACTCCATCTCATTTCCATTCCACATCACCTCATTTCATTCCATTAATAAAAAAACTTATGACCATTTTCCATCCAGTCAGTCATCATTTATACATCTCATTCAGTTATAAGCTTGTTGGGTCAATTTCCGCAACTAAGGTCAGTTTCCGCAGCTGCTCACTGATTCCGCATCTAGTTGGATTTCTGTAACCACTACTCTGTTTTTCAAAAAAAAACAAATTTTTACAGTCAGATGTAGGTTCAGCAATCATGAAATCAAATGCAGGTATGAGGATATATTATGAAGAAATAAGGCATTCAAAAGCACCAACGAGGAGAAACTAATTGAAGACTAAGGAAAAATGACAAGAATTCCAAAGGTATGAACAAAAGTTTATTTCAAATGGCATTCTAACACATTTTTTTGCATAGTTATTAAATCACAAGCTCAACTATATGCAATGATTAAAAGAAATCGTCTTTATAACCATTTCATTCCACGCCATTCCTCCATAAGTCATGCATTCATTTTCCAATGGTCCTATGATTAAATTCCTCGATTTAACTCAAGTTTGGAAATATTCTCACACTCCATTTGTCATTATGAATCATGGTTGATTTGACTACGGCTTCTTTCAGCCGCACAAAATCCGCTGCTGTTTTATAAAAGTGCTTGTGTCCATTCTATAGTCACCCAATTTCAAAAAATACTGGATGCACTTGCTCCCCCTACTGTTCTATTGACCTCACAGCTTCATCTCCACCATGCTCACATAAGCCTTCACCCCATTTTGTTCTTTGTGTTGCTTCATTCCGTGTACCTATTCTCTGATATCTACTTATAGTTGCTGGTATCCTTCATAAACCCTGACCATCTCTACTAATTCAGACGAGTTTTAAATAATAGAAGGAAGGATGGGACGGCTATTGAGGGTAGAACCAGAGGGACCTAAGTTTATTGAAGGATATCCGTAAGTGAAACATATATTGAAGAAGGTCAGGTGGTTACATTTTATCCAGAATTTCAAAGGCTACCATAGGGAGGTTACAAAGGCCTTTGCAAGGTCTTTTAACGAACTAGAGGTGGAAATTGGAGACCTAAAATTCACAGTAACTGAAGCGTCAATAGCAGCTGCCACAGAGCTTCCCTAGGGAGGTGAACGCTGGTTTAAGAACCGAGGCATTGGTGATGAAGCTTGGAGAGTGGTCTTACGGGAACCAGGTATGGACATCACCATTTTCAAAAAGGGAATTCCTGTTCATGTTTTAAAAGAAGAATGGGCTAGCTTATTGTTAGTTATTAAAAAATTTATCACATGTGAGGGACATTTTGGAGCAATGTACATGTATCATGCATGTCTGTTGATGAATTTCCCAGACAACCAGATCCTTAATTTGCCATATTTCTTACTAAACAGTTTGAAAAAGATGTCTGTAACTGTTCAAAAGCATCTAGGGGACGTAGAACCATATTTGTATCACCATGGTCTCATAAAAATCCTGATAGAAAAATAATTAAAGGAGAAAAAGGATACTTGGGAGCAATTTTTAATTAGAAATTTCTTTGAAGAACCCCAAGAAACCCCTGAAGGCGGTACATCAAAAAGAAGTAGAAGAAAGAGAACATATGATAAAACTCAAAGCCCTCCTACTAACACAGTTGAGAGAAAAGAAAGACTATCTAAAAAGGGGAAGGAAAAGACTCCTACTAACACAGTTGAGAAAACTAGTAGGGAAGAAAGACTGTCTAAAAGGGAGAAGGAAAAGACTCCTACTAAAACAATTGAGAAAACTAGTAGGGAAGAAAGACTGTCTAAAAGGAGGAAGAAAGAGACTGAGGGTAAAAAGCCAACAAAATCAAAAGAGAAAAGAAGCATTGAGGCTGTGCATCAAACCCCTTCCTCAGAAGAAGACCATCAAGTATTGTCTGAGAGATTGGTTCATCTTCAGAAATAGTCAGCTATGGCCAAAAAGAAAGGGAAAGGAAAGCATAAGGAAAAAGACAGTAGTCCGCAATATGTAAGAAGAAGTAGCAGGCTTAAAGGAAAATGGAGAAAAACACAAACAAAAGGACCCCATTTTGTTGATTTGGGAGAAGGAACACCTGAACAAACCCCAGCTGGCATTAGTCCACCTCATTCTCAGCCAAGTTTTGAAACTAGTACTCAAGGTGATGACATGAGTCCTTTTCGGCCAGAATTTGAAGTCAATTCTCCTGCACAGCATTTTGGGGACATCCCCAGGAAAGCGACACCTGAAATAGATGCAAAGCAGCAACATGTGTATGATTACATAGAATCCTTGGAAAGAATAGCCACGGGTCCGAGCACTTCATCCACTCAACCTCACATAGCACAAGAAGCCCTAGTCCAATCATTGAAACAATAAATCTTTGAGTTGGAGGTTTTAAATCGACATATTAAAAATGAAAATGAAGCACTCAAAGAACAGAGCAGAATGGACAAGGTCATCCATGAAAACACTATGCTATACCTAGGACTATGGCACAAAAAGAACAGAAAATTGAAGAAGAAATGTAAAAAGATAAGTAGAGCACTGGTTAATCTTAAATTCATATGATTGATGAAAAAGCCCAGGATGTTAGCAGCACCAAGAAAGAGAGGAAGAGGGATGGATGTACTGGCAGAAGCTTCAGAACATATGGTTTGAAGGGGAGGTAGTCCAAATTTTGGTTTCATGAGGACATGCAACACCTTCACAGTGGGGGTATGTTGAGTCCCAAAATTGCATCTTTCCTACACCTTTTTCTAGCTTCTTTCCATTCATCTGAACCTCCTAAATCAACAGTATCATTGCATAATATTTTAAGAAAGGGCATTTAAAGTGGTTTCTTGACAATGTGTTTGTGTTGCTATTTGAACTAGATTTTTGTATATAAGCTGCAGAATCTTGTCACTTTCCGCAGCCAGCCCAAGTTTCCGCAGCTGTTTTGTCAAAGTCTATATTGCAGGTGTTTTCAGGTGAATCGAGCCACATGAGCAAGTTGCAACCAACGTGGACATGGACCGAGTCCTATTGGCTCAGTCAAATTCATCAGAAAAGGCCATAGTCAATGGTGGGAAAAACGGTGGTCAACTCAAGAGTTCTATGGTGATAAAACTCTGTTTTTCACCACGTGAAGCTTTGCGTGGTTGTTCCTAGATCTCGGGGGACAATTTAACACCTGTGGACTGCTCCATGAACCAGATCCAACAGCCACCTTCCAAAGATTGAATCCTCACGACAGCCATAGTGCTAAATCTTGGGACGTGGTTGTTTACGTGTCTTGTATCAGCACCGAATGTAGGAAAATAGTTATATTATCCTCTGTTATAAATAATGCGTTCTCATATGCATATTAGTTAGCTTTTTGATAATGTAATTTTGACTGTAAAGGAACCCACTGTGCCGTAACTTTATCATTGTGTTGTGACTGCATTTTAATACATGAGAAGTCTCTGTTTTTGAGCTCAATTGGTGGTTGATCATTGACTGTTCAAGATTGTGCAGAGGGCCCCTACACAGGCCATGGTCTTGTTTATTACTGTAGAGTTTCATGTTTCATTTCTTTATGTTCTTATGCCATAATCATTCACTTGTATATATATCACAGTTCTTATGGTGTTAACGCTTGATAGCTGTCCATAGTTTTTCACCTTTTATATACTGTTAACTGATCAGTGCTTTTGTTTCAGATCACAATAGGCAGCCCGGGCAGCACATAGTTTTCTAATGACTAATGACATGGAACCATTCTTGTGCTTCTGCTGATTTTCATTTCCTTTAGTTTTTAGTTTCAGCATTGTGTTATTTATTTCAGTCTTGCTCATTTACTTTTCTGCAAGTTAGTTATTGAATTGCTCATGACATTATCAGTTACCTCCTAAAGCCAGAGCGAGTTGAATGGTGAGGGATTGAAGTATGAAGTGTGAAGTTTGATATTAGTTTATTTTTCTGCAAGTTAGTTATTGAATTGCTCATGACATTCTCAATTACCTCCTAAAGCCAGAGCGAGTTGAATGGTGAGGGATTGAAGTATGAAGTGTGTAGTTTGATATTAGTTTTATTTTCTGCAAATTAGATATCAAATTGCTCAAGTTGTTTATGATTACCTCCTAAAGCCAGAGCGAGTCAAATGGTGAGGGGTCAGAATATGAGTTGATGTAATGTGATTTTAGTTTACTTTTCATGCAATTCTTAGATTTCTTTGAGTTCAGTTTTTCTTATATTTTCATGGCAGCAAGGATAATGGGTTTCATGGTCACTAGCTCACCATTGTTTAATTAGAATAGTGGCACATTTTCACTCTCTTTTCAAGAATTAGTTTCATCATCGCATGTTTTTAGAAAGTTTGAAGTTTTGAAAATCAATTTAAAAGACATCATTACCTTGAACATTTATATCATACTTGTCTTTTAGAATTTCCATCTCACATTAGATAATTAACAGAAATAAACCCAAAACAAAACAAAAACTCAAAAACGACAAAAAAATAAGAAATAGGTTATCTTGCACATATAGTGCGCCGCACTTCAACAGTTTACGACTCTCGGATTGACAATTAATACAACAATTTAGGACACTCTGAATTGACCAAACACCTGGAAGCAATCACTTCCCGGTGAAATTGCATAGATCTATATCTTAGTCACCACAAGGAAATATGAAATGCTAGATGAATCTCAAGGAGTTGAGGAAAAGAACCAAGGAGCCCAATTTATGATAGAAGATTAGGACCACATGAAAACTTCGTTAGATGCAGAACCCTCTGGAGGGTAAGTATGGTAATAAAGCTCACCTTTTTAAATACATCTCTTAGTGTAGCTTTAAGTACTTATACCATTTTTTCTTTAATGACATGCATGTTGCAAGCACTGAATGCCATTCCATGTGTTTCCTCTATGTGTCTTACTCCTTGTCACTTGTTGGACCAATGTTTGTCTTTTGGCATACAGATTGTATTGTCATGCTTGAGATCTTGCTCTGGTGATTTTGAAGGTTTGTCCTTCTATGCATGAGTTGTATTCACTCTGTGAACATCAATCATACTCACACACGAAGTTGCAAGGACACTCACGCAAGTGTCGTCACGTTCGTTCAAAGTTCTATCTCAAGTGTCGCACTTGTCGCTCTTAGCTTTAAGATAATCTCTTGAAGAACATGTTTTGTCTTGTTGTTATATGTTGTCTTGTCATCAAAATATGCTAAGTGTATGTTCACATTGTCAATCTACACAAATTCACTTGCTTTCGACACAAATATTTTCCTAAAAATATGCTCGACCGTACAACCTCCTTCAACCAAAACCTAACTAAACTTCACTGTGTAGTATAAACCCTTAGTGACCTTGCTTTATTGCCCAGAACTGTGTAGTGCTTGAGGTTGTTATTGGGCATGGAATCCCCCCTAAGGCATGTTTTGGGGCTTAAAGCCCAAGTTTTGACCCAATCTTGTTGTAAAGTTCTGCGATTTGTGGGCGCGGAGCGTGAAATGTATGATAGAGTCACAGGGTTGTCAACCTTAGTTTTGTAATGTAATGTTGGCTGGATAGACCCACCCATGGTCCACAGACCATGGGATTGTATAAATAGAATGAGGTTCTAAGTAGATAAGGAGAAAAGTCAAAATATAGGAAGAGTTTAAGTGACTAAGTGTGTCTTTTGGTTGTAGAGTAGGAGAAGGCTCTACAGCTGAGTACGTAGAGGCATAGTAGTCCGCAGATGAGTGTGTGGACCCCTGCAGCTGAGTGTGCAAGGCAGAGTTGAGTTTGTAACCGAGGAAGGAATTAATAAAGAGAAGTTTCTTATCATTTTGAGTATCTATCTCAATTTAATGCATGTTTGATATAATTTTCAAATATACTATTTAGTTACTCCGCGCACTTGTATGAATGGTTTATATTGTTAAGTATATCTTAAACCAAGCAAGTAGGCTAAAATAATCAACTAACATTCGAAGACTAGTAAGTGTTGGGTTGTGTTATATTCTTTCCATGACTAACCAACGTAGTGAAATGGGGGGTTAGAGGGGGGGCGGAGCCCCCCCTTTGTTGCGCCGATTGCGCAGCGGGGGGGCGGTAGCACCCCCTGTCCGGGGGGTTTGAGCGGGGCGGGGAGCCCCCCTCTACGACGTTCGGGGCAGTGCCCTGAGAAATTTTTTTTTGGACCCTATATTAGGTTGGGCAAACCTACCTATGGTTTTTGGTCCATGGTTTTGGACGCGATGGTTTTCGGTCCATGGTATTGGATGCTTCGGCATGTATAAATATGTGTTGTAACATTGAAAGGAATATAATGAAAAATCAAGCTGGTAGTCTCGATTTTGAGATCCAGTGGGAAATATCTGTGTATATGTGTTTTATGTGTTATGCTCACGCATTTTTATTTTTCCTGTGATTTAGAATTCGTATGCAGGTAATTTCCGTATGGGGATAAAACATACAGTAAGGACTTGGGTAATAACCTAGAAGCAAAATGTTTGGCCCCCGAGTAGGGTTGTGTGAAGGTAGTATAAAAGGCTACAAGTTACAGGAAAGTGCGAGAAGCAACATTCGGGTAGGGTTGAACCGTGGACCACTTGAACCCATCAGACATCTCCAGGGTGTGGAAACCTATTTCTAACACCCTCCCATACTACTTTGGGTGAGACCTTAGTCCGTGCTTCGCAGAATGTTGCCGAAAGGGCCAGTAGTACTGGGATTTGTTTGTCTAACTTAACTCTGAACCTGGGTCAGGCCCCAATAAGCCAACAAATGGTTTCGTTTCCTGGATCGGGATCTGCATAAGAGATGTCTGATGTCGTATCATTGGAATCCCACAAAGAAAGGAATTGAAGAGTGGTTGGACAAAAAGATTCACGAGTTCACGATGTAGGAAAACAAGAATCCGTGGTTATCAAAGGAAGAGTGGTTAGATTGCTAGTTATATCTGGAGATCCAGGAAATTTTCTTTGCATTCTTCCCCCCTGAGTTGTACAAGTGGATCGTGAAGCTAGGAGATAGTCAAGGAAGGTGTAGACTCAAAAAACCTATTGTGTGGACTCCAAAGTTAGTGCGCAGACTGGAAGCGTCAGAAGATAAGATCACGCGCACTATGGACCGTTGGCTTGATCGAATTATAGGAGGGTTTATCATCAAGTTCGCGGTAGATACTTCAGTCAATTATAGTGAGGTGGAACGATGCTTCCTCAAAGGACCATGAGGTATGTACATTAAATCTTTGAACACTTGGATTAAAATACTACTGTATGAAAAGTGGGTTATGTGAATAAATTGATGTTTAGGGCTATGCGACATGAAAGGATCTACATAAACAGAGGTAGCATAGCACAAGATTCTAGTCCCTTGATTTTGCCTCCATGGGAAAGTGAGGAGGAGCTTGCAAAAGTTTCACCAAGAAGTGCAATCAGTTTGATAAAGCAGCGAATTTTGCGCATACCACCCCCACCTACACCACCACAGTTTCACCATCTTCACCCCCATCTTCGCCCACACCACCTCCGCCACCAGCACAGTCCAATATGGTGAGCACGATAAAGTTGCTAGTGTTCAAAGGAGTAGGGAACGTAGATCCTGACTGGTTTTGGTTCATGGTAAAAGCTGTATGGGAAGCACAGGGAGTCACAGATGACAATATAAAGAAAGCAATGCTAATTAGCACTTTGCAGGATCGTGCACTGACATGGTACATTAAGCATTCCAATGACAATGCGAACGTAGGAATCATGGATATCCAAGCTGCACTAAACAAGGAATTTAGCAGGCCAAAATCAAAGACACAGTCGATTACTACATTTAAGGAAATCACGATGCTTCCAAGAGAGACCCCCTGGGAGCTAGATCAGAGACTGAAGTGTATGATTTGTGAATCCAACATGACCTTGATGGATGGGCAACATTGTGCATGTTTTGTAGCTTTGCTAACACCGCATCTAAGGAATGCACTGTCACAACAAAAGCTATCCACTTAGGCTGAGGCCTTGGAAATTGCAATGAGACTACATGAGACTCCAATACAAGATCCTAACTTGGGAGTCCAACAGATCCATGCGCAGTTGAAAAATTTGTGCCTTGGTATGAAAAGCTTAAAACAAGATAGGAGGGCTCACCCAAAATTGCATGAGGAGGTATGGTGCGTAAATTGAAAAGGCGAGGGACATGACAAGGACAATTGTCCAGTATTCACGAACTACCTAGTGGTAGGAGGACCAATAACATTGAGACCAAACGCACAAGCAGGACCGAGTGTGGCACTTGCATTATGGTGCATGATTTGTCAGATAGGAGGAAAGAAGGCTACAATTAACTGCCATCTATTATAGAAGTATACGCAGAGTTCCCAACAGTGGTTATGTAACTTCTATAGGTCAATAGGCCACGATGAGTGCACCTATAGAAGTTATGAACAGATGATAGACCGAACTCCTACCTACAGAGTTCAAACTGAAACACGAGCCCTCAATCAAAATGCATGGATGGCGCGCACTAGATTTTAGGGCATGGATGCAGTGAAGGTGGAATGGGACCAGGAAGGGATCACGAATAACTGAACTTTTATAGTTGTAGAGGGCCAGGGCATTACGCTCGCAATTGTACAAATCTGAAGAGACCATCATGCTTATATTGTACCTAGTTTGATCATGAGATGGAGGACTATCCCACGCTGATAGTGAGGTTGCACAATAAAGGAGCACTCCAACCAACTCAGAACCTACAAATGATGAGGTCTGAGCCACACGAGGAAGACCCGAATGTAAATATCGTGCTCTGAAGTGGTATTATGACAAGAGATAACAAAGGCAAGTAGGCCGAAGAGAGTGCCTGGGATCGCAAGGTTCCAACAAAGGAACTAGAATTTGATTTGGAGCGCACTAAGGAGACATTCATGGAAGCTAAGAAGAGCTTCGCGAAGGCCTCCACTTTAGGTAGTAAAGAAAAAGTGGAACTAGAAATGGACCCACCAATGCTCACTACCTTTTTGGAGACATGCATGAAGTTGTTGTGCAACAACAAAGCTATGAAGGGACTACAAGAACTCATCACTAGATGTGATGGACTAGGAGAACCACATGTAGTACGAAAGCTCGGAAAGCACACAACACGAACATGAAGGGAGATGAGATTGACCACTAGATCGGGGAATATGAAATGGATCACGTGATTATGGATCTAGGATCGGATGCAAATGTCTTACCAAAGTAGAGATGGGAACACATGGGTAGGCCCGCGCTGCAATGGTTTCCAATTCAATTGCGAATGGCAAACCAACAAAAAATCTTGCCATGGGAAGATTGCAGGGGATAACAGTGGACATCGAAGGTGCAAGCGCACTCGCAAATTTCAAAGTAATAGAGATTGTTTATGACAGAAATCCCTATCCCGCGCTACTGGGAATAGATTGAGCCACTGACATGAATGGAGTGATAAATGTAAAGATATGCAAGATTATTATCGAGAAAAGGTCACTATGCATAATGGTATGTTAGATCCTACGGAAGGATCACGCTACATAGAGCTAGTGCATGACTACGACAGTGAAGACAATCTAGACTATGTCTACAACATAACTGCTCGGGAGCAAAACTGGGTGATACAACAGTGGATGGCAGGATTGCATGGGAGCACGAAAGCTCTTGCACCTCATATTTAGATGAGGAGATAGAATGATGGTAGAACCTGTTACATGAGGTAACCACATTTAATTGTAACATGATTACAAGGTCGTTGCGTTGCGTGGCAACAGAGGTAAGAGATCTACCTATTTATGATGGGTTGAGCGAGGTGGATGAATTCCCAAAAAAATTTGAAAGAGAAGTACTGGAACAACATTGTTTCGATGCTCTGAAATGGGCACTGCATGCTACACTCGCAATATGGTGGGGTACACATCAAATAAGTTTTGAGGACTAGCGTGAATGCAGAAGGATGATGCTCATGTAGCTTGGAAAGCCTCAGATGTGGATGAAAGTTGGGTATGATAGACGAAATAGCTTGCACACCCACCTCTCCAGATGGTTACAGGTGTATGGTAAACAACCTGGATGAATGCACACTGTCCTCGTGATAGGAAACACGACCAACAAGCAGGAGTGAGAAAGATAATGGCGCAGACGATGAAGTATGATAAGACCAAGAACACCAAATATTATCCACGTGGAATCCTTTGATGAAGTATATGAAGTATTGAATGTGGTCCACCATGTGAAATGCACTGACTGGGACCTGCACATACCAGCGGTCCTATGGGCTTATAGGACCATGTGAAAAAGTATGAGGTAGATGTTGTAATCCCTATGGAGCATGCGAAGCCTAGACCACGCACAGTAGCACCCATAGATACAATGGTTCTCGAAGCCTGTAAAGGAGGGATCACACAGCCGCAAGAAACAAAAAGCATGGGACTTGAGGAAGAAATCCAACAGGGAAACCTTAGACTCCACAGACTGGAAGAAGAAAGTGTACAGTTAAGAAAGAAGATTTCTTTGATGGATGCATAGGTCAAGAAGATGGAGGATGAAATAATGAAAGATTTTCTCAGCCAAAAGACCAGGCTAGTAAGAAAGGGTGCGTGCGATCCTGATGACAGGGTTAAGGCCTATTGCCACGAATTGATCAGCCTGATGCCTTAGCTTGGACTGAATATTGCTAAGCATAGTGACTAGGGTAGTGCGTTGCAAATGTTGAAGTGTGTGATGCCGACCGTAACCATACACGGTGAGGATTCTCTAGGAACCATGATGGAGGACAGGAGGTAACTCCACACGGGTGGTGCAACCACCTGACTAGCCAAGGGAAGGACAGTCTTAGTGCTCTAGGCAATTGGAAGGGAGCGCAAGACTATAAAATATTCTACCTAGGAGCTGCATGATATTGGAGATGCGCTCAAAAGCAGAGAGTCACAAGGTCCGTGACCATGCACGAGGGGATACACCACGCAAGTTGGCCAGAAAGTGACCGTTCAAGTCACTATTCATGATGGGATGCTTGAATTGAGGCCAAATGGAACAAGCAGAAGGCATTTAAGATGCGATTTATGGGCTATATTTGGGAAAATTCACCACCAAGAAAGCATTAATGGACCAGAATTGGGGGGAATGGTCGAATTTGAATTCAAAAAGTGCTATAAAACACAAAAGGTTGCCCAACAAACAACACTTGGTCATTTGTGAATTGAGTGATTAAGAAGAGCGTTGAGTATTGTGAGCCAAGAATTGATCGAGCCCCTGAATTTTCCAGTGATAGATTGCAGCACAGCTACAATGACAACAACTAAGGATGGTCTAGGAATAGAAGAGGTAACCGTCAGCGAGGCTGCATAGGCCATAACTATGGAGGATGTTCCAGAAGGTGTCGGGATTATGGCAGAGATCCCCAAATTACTGCATACGCCAAGACCTAAGAAGGATAAACAAGCAATGGCTCATGTACTCGTGTCCCCGAGGAACCCGCTATGCAACAATCTGTCGATGGAGGAGAAAGGGAAAGTTGTCATAATAGAAACATATGAGGAAGAAGAAGATATGTAGGCCCTTATTATCGCAGAGGAAGAAGACAAAGGCATGGAGGTGGACACTCGACCTATGCACTTTGCGACAAAAATTCCTGCCTATGTCCCCCTGCGAAAAGGGAAGGCTAAGGCGCCCAAGGACCTAGACGAGACCAAGAGTTCTCTCTAGACCCTGCTCCTCCCAGATGGAATTATGTTTGAAGGCACGCACCTGGGCTGTGTGTCAGCCATGAAGTTTGAAGATTAGAACCTCACTAATTGTGAGAAGTTCCCTCACCCTGAGACCAGAAATCTTATGAAGAAGAACACTGTAGGGGTGGTGACAACATTAGAATCGCGGAAGTGGTTGCGCGGTGTGGAAAAGGCCGGGTTGTTGAACCTACTATGGGTGCCACATTTCCACCTCTCTCTAATAACCATTTTCATCATCAAGAAGCTGCTCTGCCTGGTGCATGATGGGTATTTATGCTAGAGGAGCCTATCCTCCATCACAGAAGACCTGATTCATCACGTTCCCTAGCTTCCATACAAAGGAAAGGACCCTGCGACCATATCAGAAGGAAAGGGCAGTGATTTGGCCACCGCAGAGGCCACGAAGGCGAAGTATAAGATGGAAAAGAAGAAGAGGGGCTACGCCATCTCTAGCATCAAGGACAAAGTAGTTCATGTAGCAACCCAAATCCTCGTAGGAAAAGTTATGCACAAGTGTCGCACCGACGAGGTACTTGCGCCAGTGGTCGCGCTCACCAAGCAGTTCACGGAGGGGGTCTAGTTTAACTAGTCCAAATTCCTCTGCATGGAATTCTTAGAGAATTGTCATGAAGCCCAGGAGTAGGGTAAAAGCTTCCACTATGCGTGGATGTTGTTATCCATAGTGCTCGTAGCAGGAGAATTGCCGAAGGACATTCAATTCCACCTAATTCATAGAGAAGTACCGAAGGCTGCAAAGTATGCTTCGCTTTGGGCCACGAAGGATGCTACCAAGATACGTGATAGCAAGATCTTCTTGATGCTCATGGAGATGGACATTCGAATGTGGATCAACTGGAAGCCATGCTTGTCACCCACGGTGTACAATAGTCTGCAGATTTTTTCATAATTTAAGGCAAACATGCATAATATATACATCAGGGTGTGAAAGGATCCGACGAAGTAGTGGACAAAGCTACCCTTTGTAGCCATTGACAATGTCATTTTCAATGCATTAAAGGCATTTCCTTCAGGATGGTGCACTCCAGCTCTTGCCAAAATTGAAAGGGCGACAACGCAGAAGAAGAAAGAAAATGCCAAGCTGCACATCGCACAGTTGGCCGAGACAAGATGGAAGGAAAAAAGAGCAGCCGAGGTGCGGGTAGTGCGAGAAGTGGCACAGAAGGCAACTGAGCAGGAGAAGGCTAAGCAGTAACAATAAGACAGGAAGCAGTTGCGAAGGTGGGAGAGGGCCAAGCAATGCCTTTGCAAGGGCAAGCAATAGAGGAAGCAGAAACAGAAGAAGAAGGTTCAGACCCATGAATTGTGTCCACAAAATTGAAGTGCCAACACCCGACATAGCGAGCAGGATTGAGGAAGAAGGTCAAGGCCTCGAAATTATCCATTGACCCGATCACCCTAACTGAGGTTGATCTGCATGAGATTGGTGAGACAGTGCACAATGTCACAAATGAGGCTCTTCAGGATTTTATGTAGGAGCACCAAACTGTGTTGGGGGTCCTCAGAGCGCAATTGTAGGAATTACAGTTGTGCCCCCCTCAAGTTAGTACCCTTTCAACCAACCTCGCAGTAGGATCCTCGACAACAAAGCAAATGTTGCACGCGGGGATGGTGAACACAATAGTGTTGTTGGAAGGGTCTCTAGTGACATTGAATGAGGCCGATAGGTTTTCAGTGAGCACGATGAAAGTCTCGACATTAATATGGTTTCCTTCCACATGAGACACTATATCTATTGCAAGATGGGATAACGGCAGAGCTACGCTCTAGGGAGAGCCACACACTCCAAGTCCTCAGCAAGGAAGAGATAAACATGGAACAAATCAACTTACAGTGCGATGAATTGGTGTCACAAAATCAACAGTCTATGCAGGTGGTAGATGACACTTGCTAAAGCATCCTGGAGTTGGCCATCCCACCAGATCTACCAGTGGAGGTGTGGATCCATAGGTTAGCAACACGAGTTCATGAGGCCATGGAAGAAACAACAAAGGTTCAGGTGGAGCTGAATCTTTAGATCACTGAGCTATAGTTAAAGGCACAACCATCCACTCCCATGGAAGTTAGAGAATGGCACGCTAGCACTATCACAGCGATACTAGAGGAAATCAGAGGTGCAATGCGAGACTGTACTAGCATGTTGGAAGAGGTACTTGAGGTCCTCACAACTCTGCAGGGGACCCTAACATCCAGTGATTAGAGATAGAGGCGCCAGAACTCTAACAACAATATGACAGAGTCCGAGGAACTATGCAGATAGTGGTCCTCACCCAATAGCTTGCGAGCAGGTGGACGTGGCACAACATAAGGAGGAATTTCTAAAAGTGTGCATCCAACCTTGGATCGATGAGGCCTTCACTATCACGGCAGACATCGAAGGCAAGCTCGCGCACATACAAGGAATGCACACATTGATGCAGAGAAGCACCTTATACATAGAGGTCTCGTAACATCACATGCAGCAGATACAACAAGCAACAACTCAGTGCATTGCTGACCTCCGCACAGTTCAAGAACAGCTGGAGGGACTCTGTGCAAAGATTTTCATGCCGATAGAGTTACTCGAGGGTGAGTCACAATGTTTGTGTTGGGGGCCTGTTGGGCATGGAATCCCCCCAAGGCATGTTTTGGGGCTTAAATCCCAAGTTTTGACCCAATCTTGTTGTAAAGTTCCACTAATTGCGGGTGCAAAGCGCGAAATGTATGATAGAGTCATAGGGTTGTCAACCCTAGTTTTGTAATGTAATGTCTGCTAAATCGACCTACCCATGGTCCGTGGACCATGGGATTGTAAAAATAGAGCGAGGCTCTAAGTAGATAAGGAGAAAAGTGAAAAATATAGGAAGAGTCTAAGTCACTAACTGTGTCTTTGGGTCGTAGTGTAGGAGAAGGCTCTGCAACTAAGTATGTAGAAGCCTAGTAGTCCGTAGCTGAGTGCGTGGACCCCTGTAGCTGAGTGTGCAGGGCAGAGTCGAGTCTGTAACTGAGGAAGGAATTAATAAAGAGAAGTTTGTTATCATTTTGAGTATCTATCTTAAGTTAATTCATGTTTAATATAATTTGTAAATATATTGTTTATTTACTGTGTGCACCTGTATGAATGGTTTATATTGTTAAGTATATCTTAAAAGAAGCAAGTAGGCTAAAATAATCAACTAACATTCGAAGAATAGTAAGGACTTGGGTAATAACGTAGAAGCACAATGTTCGACCCCTGAGTAGGGCTACGCGAAGGCACTATAACAGGTTGCGAGGTATGGTAAAGTGTGAGAAGTGATGTGTGCATAGGGTCAAACTGCAAACAACTTAAACCCATCAGACATCTCTAGGGTGTGGAAATCAGGTTCTAGCACCCTCACATACTACTTCGGGTGAGACCTCAGTCTACGCTCTTCAAAATGTTGCTAAAAGGGCTAGTAGTACCGGGATTTGTTTGGCTAACTTAACTCTGAACCTAGGTCAGGCCCCAAAAAGCCAACAATTGTCCTCCACTTCAGTTTCACTATGCAATCTCAAAAGTGAGCAATCTGTCTACCTTCCAGAATTTCACAAAAATTGCGTCCAAGCTTGATCCAAACTGTGCTTCCTAGAAGATTAGTTATCAAGCCTCCCTCTGGAAAGCTAGAAACCTTCTCTACACTGAGACCCAGGGCTGCACTACTCTTCAAAAATACACACCCATGCACAGCTGATCCCCTTGCTACCTTCCCTGCATTACCTTTAGAAATTGTGCAGAAATGATATGCAAGGTCTCTGCTGCCTTACTTTGCACTGTCTCCAAAAATTATGCAATCTTGTCTAACAAGTCCTCTATTTGCTTGCTCTGCACTTCCTCAGGAAACTACATAGAATTACTAGCTAGTCTCCCTATGGTCTGTCTTGTCTTCTTCTTGAAAACTGTGCAGCAATTCCCTTGCATTGTGCCTTGTCTTCCTCCCAAGAACTATGTAGAACTAACCAACAGTCCCTCTGTAGACCTGTTTTATCTTCCCTTTAGAAATTTCATAGAAATTTTGAGCAGCCTTACTTTGTCTTCCCACTAGAAACTACACAAAATTTCCTAGCAGTCCCTTTGCATCCCCGCTTTATCCTCCCTCTAGAAACTCTGAATTTTTTTTCCCTTTCAAGGTCTCTCCTCATAGCCGAAATTGGTGACTATCGCTGCCCGATTCTTCCTCCCAGTGATTGCTATGCATTTTGTTTCCAATAGTGCAAACCGAAATCCAGAATTTCTCATCCTAGCCTGAGATGTTCTGTGCACAGTTTCAGTGTCTTGTCCTCCCTCCCGGTCACTTGGACCCTAACACAAAAAATGATGCATCATGCTAGACTAGGATATTTTTGGATTTGATGTTGTCCTGTCATGAATCAAATGCAGGAATAGGTACATTGATGAAACATGGTGAGATGACGAATGAGATGAAAACAGAGCGCGTGCTAGAAGACTTTCTTGTAGTTGGATGGACATACAAAGAACATAGAGCAACAAGAGGAAGGAGTACATGCACGGAACCATCTTACAAGACCAAGACCATTGGAGATCCCACAACACCAAGCTATAAGAGGTGAAGACGGAGCACATCCAAGAACACATCTATCACTCAACAATGTAGTAACTTGACATGGACACCATAGTTAGCCAACACATGTCAGCAGTTTCATGTCGATTTGTGCCATGAGTCTTCCTAGCCACATCACTACTATGGGTCATACTGATTGTAATCAAATATAATGTAAAGTGAAATTCCAAGTGTCATTAGTGAAATGAAAACATTCATTATGTAATGTAAAGAGTTATATTTAATTAAGTTGAAGAGTCATAAAGGTAGTCCAAGAGTCACAAAGGGGAATGTCAAGGGTCACCCCACCCTTTACTATATATAGAACCTCATAACTCATAGAACAGGATTTTGGGAGCCAAGTTGTTGCTAAGAATTTTTTAGAGAGGGTTTAGAGAGTATTTTGATGAGCCTTTGCTTCTCCATAGTGCATAGTGAGTGCATCTCTTTAGAGAAGTAGGCTGTCATGGTTGTAATGTTCCACTATTGGGGCTAGAGGCTGTCATGGTTGTATGGAGGGATGAAACTTTCACTTTATGTAATACAACAGAGCGAACACGTTTTCATGCATATGTTGTTATTGTAGTTGGACTATTTTAGTTTCCTTAGCAATGTATGTTATTTAACTTACACATTCATGTATGAACTACTTTGTATATGATTGTATGATTCTTATTGGAATCGTGTTGTTGGTTTAACCTGTCACCACAGGTTGTGGACTATTCCACTTCCAACCCACGATGTCTTTCTATTCGTGTGTTCCTTTCAGGCTGTATACTATTACAACCTTCTATGGGATACACTTTCTCTGCCCCTTCATGTGTTGGAACCTCTCCATGCATCTCTCTTGACTCGCCACAAGGTCACACACTTGCTTCTAACAAAGATATCACACTTACCTCTGTGTACTATTGCAGTGAAGGCATAGGTTTAGTACCCACTACTAGGACTCCTCTAAATAGTCCGAGGTATAGCTGGGACTTCTTACTGGGGAGATCCCTTCACATGTTGGTGGGGCTAGCACCGTCAAAATTTCTGGCGCTAGAAGGTGGGCCAGATAGAAAGCTGAGTCCTCAAAGTCTATTTTGAATCTCTACACATCTCTCATGACTTATGCTACAATTTATCTTCCAACATGTCTTTCTTATGGAGAGGATTTTAAGGTATCGAATAACCTCTGGAATGACTTCTCACATAACACATATGATGGTGAAGGTGGAGCAACATAGCTTAGTCATAGATTTTCCTTCATAGCCTTGTGTGTAAGGCATGAAATCCATGAATATTACATTGCTTGCTTGATGTTCACATTCATGCTTTGAGGGAATCCACTGCAATGGTGTGTCATATTTCCCGTAGCATTGATTCGCTCTCTTAACTAGTTGTTTGGAGAGTTGGATTGTGTTTTCCATCATTATGATCGTAAAGCACTCAAAAAGAAAAAATTGGAATTAAGGAAATCACCTAAGGAATCCATTGAGGAATTTCACAAAAGCTTTCGTAATCTTGCATTTCAAATTCTTGAACATGAAATTGATTAGAAATTTCTCAACGAAAGATTTCAATATATTCTTCACATATTTGAGATTCTTCATATCTTAGCATCATTTGAACCCCTCCTAGCATTCCAAATCTAATATGGACAAGGTTGTTGTCACAAGTGACCATTTGTCCTCTTCTCATCAAGTAGCTCTAGCTCTATAGTGCAAGGTGGGAGAAGGTGTGCATGCATCTATTGAACTGTCACATCCTCCCATGCCACCTTCTCTAGATATCTGTGGACATGTGGTTTGAAAGCCCATTGGTTGTCATGTTGTCTTATCTTCTCAATTTTTGTCTTTTGGTTCCATTGATCCTCTGGATCGTACTATGTTATGTTCTCCCATTCTAGACTCCACATCTTATGTTCATGAGGATCAAGTTGTCGACAGAGTTGGTGTTGAGCAGGAAACTTATGCTACCATTTATGATTAGTGTGTGCGGGAATCTGAAGAAGAACTTGTGGTGAAGGATGACTTACTTCCATCCACACATCATCATATCTATCGTGACATCTCATCAATCACAGGATGCACCATATGTCAGTCTATCATTTCATTATGGAGAGCACACATCTTTCTCTAAAAATCCATTCAATCTTTCATCTGTCATTTACATAAACACAGAGGGTGAACATTCTTGTTTCTCATCAACCCCTTTGGATGATTCATTACATCATGAGGATGTCGATGAACATATTAAATTTTCTTATCGTGGTTGTCGTGATCTGTTTACTCCTTCATTCGATCATGATGTTGATTCACTCGATGTTGGTATTTCTAAGGCACTGGTATTTGATGGTCTACCTACTAGTGAAGTGGAAAATCCTCAAGTTGTCGAGCCACTTCATCCTTCACAAATGATTATGTTAAGCCCTTGTTGTCCTGAGGTTAATTCCACTTCTGACCAGAAATTTGTTGAAACACCCTAGGCTCCTCATCACTCTCATGTTTGCATTGAAGATCAATCTAGTTCATAGATTTCACTCCCTCCACCAGCATCACATGATCCTATCGCCCAAGCACCAGAGGATTCTTACACAACAAGAACTCTTGAAAAATGTAGTTCATCTTCCTTTTTCATCTTTGCTCATTTGTCATATTCAAAAGAGTCCACGTGATCATCACCTACACACAATGTGTCGCAACACCATGTTATGTCAGCAAAATGTTTGCCTTGCACATTTAGTCTTTTCTTTTCTCTCGGCGCTTTTAAACATCGAGCATGTTGGTCTACATTGTATTATATTTTATTTTTTATGGTTTACATGCTTATCTTTCTTTTCTACCATGCCTTCACCAAGGTGGGTCAACCAATGCACTGGTGGCTGCATTGGAAATATCACTTTACTTGAGCAGGTCCATGCACTGTTTAGCATAGGAGTAGGAGTAGTGTTTTGTTTTTGTTTTCTTTTCTTTCTTGATTTTTTTCTTGTATGTTTTTCTTTGCGTGCTTGTTTTTCTTTCGTTTTACCTCTACTCTTTTCTTTCTTGTTTGTTTGCTTTTTTGTTCCCATAGGTTAGCATCACATGAAACTATGTTTGGCTCTTGAGACAAGTCAAGAAAATATAAGAGTACTTGTACAACTATCAACATTTGGTTATCTATCTATTCCCTCACTTTATGAAGAGCTTAATATCTTCAATTGATGATACCCTAATGGAAAATACGTTTTGTTCAGAGTGAGTCTTGGTGAAAACGCAATATTTGCGGTTTTAACTAGCACCGCCCACTCTAATCTATTTCTTGGGTTAACCCTTGTCATCTTATACAAGTATAGCAAATAGAGGGGGGGAAATTAACAAGTATGTTAGAGCTATATATAACATAATTCTCTAAAGGGAAAACCTCTCCTGCTCTCAATAAGTTGGGATCCCTCTTCCACCTCTGAAACAAATAAGTGCCTAGGCACAGTTCTTTGAAAAATGAAAAGAATGAAAAATGGAAAGAATAAAATAAAGGCAAAACAAGAGAAAGTATTCCTGCACAAAGAGGTGATGCAAGTAACTCTGCTGGGGTAATGAATAGGCTCTCTGGCAGCAAAGCAATGCTTGTGTTCCTGCGTGACTCCATCAGGGTACTATCACGACCTACTAGAAGTGGAGAAACACTAGAGATGAAAATAAAACTTTGACAATCATAATACTTGTGCATCAATATACCCCTCATCCCCAATCGAAGAAACTTAGTTAACTTGGCTTGGTACGTATGTTGAATGATCAAGAGAATGGTAGGGACTACATCTTTCACTCAAGCTAGTGAGGAAGCCTTGATGATCAAAGAATCGAATAATACTTCCAGAAGGTTTAGACTCGCTTTCACGAAACAAGGTCCATATAGAGAGTTAGAGTTCTACCATTGTGTCGCCAATGTTGCAGTGGTGAAAACTACCCTCCAGAATTTTATCTCACATGCAAATTTCAGAGCCTACCATCGATCTTATGATCGATTGTTCCCTGATCACTTATTGGTAAGATGATGATCTGAAGGCCCCACCATTGATTTCAAGGGTTGTTCACATTCTCATTTTTATGCAACATGTGTCATCTTTGGGCATCACAATTAGCGTTCATCATCCAAAGGGAAGTTTTCTCTACTTCAAGGGGGAATCTTTGTGTGTATGAGTTGTTATCATTACATAGAAATGTTTCACACTCACTTCACACACTCTTGTCACAAAGGTTGTTGCATCAAGCAGAGTATGTTTTATATGTTCTAGATGGTCTGTGTTGTATCACTAAGTGTTCAAGTGTGTGTTCATAGTTAAAGTTCTATCATTTTTCACATAAATTCAAATGATCTTACACTTAGCCTAATTTTGGAGTTTCTCGAGCAACCTAGCCTCATCCAGCTTCCAGAACTACACACTTCACTTCTGCAACCCTTAAGCTTCTAACCTTGCCTGCTGGAACTATGTAATGCATAGGGACCCCAACCTCCCTTGGCATCCAACACTGCGTAGTGGCTTCTTCCAATGTCCTTCGCTTAGCCAGAACCCATTTTCTCTAGAAACTATGCATTGTTTTCCCTGAGCTGCCCAGTCTGTCGTTCAACCCAAAACTGCATAGAGGTGTTCTCCTGGGACCCCATCCAACAATAGTGTCTTACATTTCAAAACTGCACGGTTTCGTCCTAGATGTCCAGTCTGCCTTGCATTCAGAAATTGCAAAGATGTCCTCCCAGGACATCATCTCGGTAGCAGTCAACGCCCGTTGAAACTGTGCAAATCTATATCTCAATGACCACAAGGAAAGATGACATGTTATATGACTCTCAAGGAGTTGAGTAAAATAACCAAGGAACCCAAGTTACGATAGAAGATCAGGACCACATGAAAACTTTGTTAGATGCATAACCCTATGGATGGTAAGTATGTTAAGGAAAGATCATATTTTGAAATCCATATCTTGGTGTAGCTTGAAGTACTGATATCATTCTGTCTTCAATGACATTCATGGTTGCAAGCACGGAATGTCATTCCATGTGTTTCCTCTATGTGTCTTGCTCCCTGTTGCTTGTTGGACCAATAGTTGTATTTTGGCATATGGATTTCTTTGTCATATTTGCAATCTTGTTTTGGTGATTTTGAAGGTTTTTCTTTGTGTGTATGAGTTGTCTTCACTCCGTGAACATTGGTCACACTCACACATGAAGTTTCAAGCACAGTCACGTAAGTGTCATCATGGTCATTCGAAGTTCTATCTCAAGTGTCACACTTGTCGCTCTTAGCTTTAAGACTGTCTCACTGAGCACATGTTTTTTCTTGTTGGTATGTGTTGTCTTGTCATCAAAATATGATAAGTGTATGATCACATTGTCATTCTTCAAAAATTCACTTGCTTTCGGCACTTAGCCATTTTCCTAAAAATCTGCTCGACTGGACAACCTCCTCAATCAGACCCCAGCTGAGCTACACTGTGTAGTATCAACCCTCAGTGACCATGCTATGCTACCAAAAACTACGTAGTGCTTGAGGTTTTCCTCCAGGTCAGCTGCACTATGCAATCTCGGAAGTGAGAAATATGTCTACCTCCAAAAACTACACAGAAATTGCCTCCAAGCCTGATCCAAACTATGCTTCCTGCAAGATCAGTTATAAGAACTCCCTCTAGATAGCTGAAAACCTACACTGCACTGAGACCCAGGGATGCACTATTGTCCAAAACTATGTAGACATGACCAGATGATATTGTTGTTTCCTGCCCCACACTACCTTCAGAAAATATGCAAAAATGATCGACAAGGCCTTTGCACTATCTCCAGAAATTGTGTTGTCCTCTCTAGTAGGTCCTCTGCTAGCATGCTCTACACTACCTCAAGAAATTGCACATAAATCCCAGCTAGTCTCCTTGTGGCCTGTCTTGTCTTCCTCTTGAAAACTACACAGTAGTTCCCTTGCACTCTACCTTGTCTTCTTCCTAGGAATTGTACAGAATTGACCAAAAGTCCCTTTACGGGCCTATTCTATCTTCCTTTCAGAAATTGTGTAGTAATTACTATTAGCCTTGCTCTATCTTCCCCTTGGAAACTGTGCAGATCTTCCTAACAACCCCTTTGCATCCCTGCTCTATCCTCCCTCTTAAAACTACGTAGAAGTTGTCCCTTTCAAGGTCTCATCTCGCAATCAACACTAGTGACTGTCACTACCCGATTCTGCCTCCCAATGATCATCGCACAGGTTTTCCCAATAGTGTAGACTGAGCTCTCGAATTCCTCATCCTAGCCTGAGTTGTGCTCTGCACAATTTTAGTGTTTTATCCTCCCTCTTGGTCACCTGGACCTAATCACGAAAGATGATGCATCATGCTATTCTAGGATATTTTTGGATTTTATGTCCCGTGATGAGTGAATTGCAAGAACATGTACATTGATGGAACATGGTGAGACGACGAATAGGATGAAAAAGGATCGCATGCTAGAAGACTTGCTTGTAGTTAGACGGATGTACAAAGCACATCGAACAACAAGAAAAAGGAGTACATGCACAAAACCATCTTGCAATACCAAGACCATTGGAGACCCCACAACACGATGCTATGTGGAGGTGAAGATGAAGCACGCCCAAGAATACATCTATCACTCAGTAGCACAATAGCTTGACATGGACACCATAGTCAGTGAGCACATGTCAGCAGTGTCATGTCGAGTTGTGTCATGAGTTGTCTTGGCCACATCACTACTATGGGTCATACTCGTTGTAATCAAGTGTAATGTAAAGTGAAATTCTAAGTGTCATTAGTGGAATCAAAACAATCATTATTTAATGTAAATAGTTATATGTAATGAATTTGAAAAGTCATTAGGGTAGTCCAAGAGTCACAAAGGGGAATATCAAGGGTCACCCCACCCTTTACTATATATAGAACATCATAACTCATAGAATGGGCTTTTGGGAGCCAAGTTGTTGCTAGGCACTTCTTAAAGAGGGCTTGGAGAGGACTGTGACGAGCCTTGGCTTCTCCATAGTGCAGAGCGAGTGCATCTCTTCGTAGGAGCAGGTGGTGTTGACTGTAATGTTCCATTATTGGAGCTAGAGGTTGTCATGGTTGTATGTATGGATGGAACTTTCACTTTATATAATATAACATATCCAACATGTTTTCATGCATATGTTGTTATTATAGTTAGATTATTCTGGTTTCTTTAGAAATTTATGTTATTTAACTTATGCATTCATGTATGAACTACTTTGTATATGATTGTATGAATCTTGTTGGTTTAACTCGTCATCCCGGATTGTTGACTATTCTGCTTCCAACCCATGATGTCTTTCTTCTTGTGTGTTCCTTTCAGGCTGTGTATTATTATAGGATTCTAAGGGATACATTTTCTTTCCCCCTTTGTTTGTTAGAACCTCCCCATGCATCTCTCTTAACTCGTTGCAAGGTCACACACTTGCTTCCGACAAACATATCATGCTTACCTCTGCCTGCTATCAGAATCAAGGCATAGATTTACTGCCCACTGATAGGACTCCTACTCCAAACAGTCAGAGGTCTAGTTGGGACTTCTAACCAGGCAGATCCCCTAACATTTTGGTGGGTTCAACACCGTCAACACTTGTGAAAATAAATAATCCAAGGTGTGATGTCTAATCATTGTCATTTTATTGGCAACAACATTTAATTCTCTAATGCATGCACTAGGGAAAGTATATAAACAACGTATGCTCAAATACCAACATGAAATTAAACTTTTTGAATAATCATGAAAACATTTTAACAAAAAAGTGCTAAAAGGATTTCAATCAATATTGTGCAATATTAATTTCATTTTCAATCTTTGGATGTTGTTTAATGGACATGATACCATATATTTTCAATTTCATAGTTAAAAGACAAAGCAAATTGAAAGGAAACAATAAAAATACATTCAAACATTAAATAGAGGATATCATGTAATGAACATTATAATTCTAAGAAAATTATTTACCTATTCACTGGTGTTTTGTTTGGCATTTTGAAAACATTTTCTTTCCCAAAATAACCATGAGGTGAAATAATCACAAAATTAAAATCCATAGGAACCCATACTAGAAACATTTCCAAAGTCAATGACTTAGGGGCCCGAAGGATCTCCTACAACAAAGGAATCATACCGGAGGCATGCTCTGCATTGTCTCCCCATCCTTTTTCTGATCCCATTTCCTGTAACTTGCCACACCAGAGTCAAGTAACAATCAAATAAAGGCATTGATTTTTTATTATTATTATATTTTATCTATAAAATTTGAATATTCTTTGTTTCGGGAACATATTAATTCATATTGATAGCATTATTGTCATAAGGTATCAATCAAGTAGGACATCAAAAACATCGACCTCAATGAGGTCCTCAAACAATTCCGACAATTGATATCAATATTTTTCTTGTTTTGATATGTTGGGTAGAAAAAAGAACATATCTAGAAAAGAAAAAGCCATATATTACTTGTATTCAAACTTTGTATATGGTGTATTATTAGGAAACATTTTAATATGTTCCTCTTCCTTTACCAAAGTGGACTGTAGTTTGGTTGAACTTTGTATCCTTTCACTCAACATCAATTTCTACAAGATAAATGTCACATAGTATTATTTCCCATTTCTCAACATGCTACAAATGATAAATTGAAAGTCACATAAAACCAAGAGAAAACCCTTTTCTAACCAAAAGAAACAAACAAACAATGCCTCTAATAAAAATTCACACCTCAAAAATTACTCTTCCACATGCTTAGGCTAAAGGAGAGATTATTTGAATCATCTTTAGGTCATATTTAATGGTATATTCATATGTTTCTAGTGATTTAAATTTGGTTCTAAATGAAATATATAAATCTAGACTACTATGAACGAAATTCAAGTATAATTTAGAAAAATAATGTCATTGCAAGGTAGTGGAGAGAGAAACATATTCATAATTGGAATTCTCTATTTTAGTTTGATTTGATTTGAGTTTGTATTTGAATATATAGTTTTCTCTAAATATGTGAAATATATAGATGAGAATTGAAATATCCCTGTGAATTTTTAATAAGTTCATATTATATATCTCTTAAACAGTCAGACCATCCTTCTCTACTATTTGATGGAGATTTATTATGCATAGAAGAATAATTAAATAACTATAAAACACAATGATGCAATATGTTAAGCAAGGAAAGAAAAATGACACAGTTGTGGTGTTTGCATTCTTGAAGGAAAACTGACAACGAATGCATGCTTTCTTTATCATGAAATAGTCTTGAAGACAAATTTCAGTTCAAAAATTGAGTTCCATTACCAAAGGAAGATGGTCGTGGTAAGCAAGTAAATGATGCATTGAAGGGATCATGGTATAGATCCAATATATAGTTATCCTTTTCACTGCAGAATACAAACCTATCATCAGTTTCTTATCCAGGTAACAAGGAGAGCCTATATTTGTGCATCTGTGACACTATATGGAAAAGAGAGCACTAGTGTACCCTAGAGCACCATATCTCTCTCCTCCAAAAATACTGCCAATAGTATTGTACATACCACTAAAGGATAACACTATTTAGTATACTTAACACTATTGTACAATTTTTTAACTACAATCCTCTTAAAGGAGGATCACTATGGTTGGATTACTATCCAAACCACATAGATAAACTAACATAAATACATGGGAAAAGAAACACCTTGAGAATCCATGAACTTTTCTTAAGGGACATGAATAACACCATTTTGAGAAGAAATTTACCAAACAAATAATTTCCCACAACCTTCTTCTTACTCCCCATAATTATCCTCTTTCAAGAAGTGCAGTAAATCCTTCTCCCAATGCTCCAAAATATAATTAAAATTTTGTCATGGCTGCGATAACTCTTGTTGGAAAGAAAATGAGTGATAAGAAGAGGCTTATTACAGGGAGAAAAAATTAACTAATACAAATAATGTTGATGTAAGTGATAAAATCAATTCAATTTACTTCTAGATGAATGATTGAACAAAATAAATACATCTTAAACTTGGATTTATTAAACTTGGAGAGAGACATATTATTTATTGGGAGTATTGGCCTCAACAATTCTTTTGTTTTCTTATTATTTATAAGCTTTACCCAATGACATATCTCAGATATATTGGTCATAGCGTGTACCTAGCCTCTTTAAATTCAGTTATAGAAATCTCACCTAGTTTATTAAAACAAATGTGCATATGTATATATGTGTATATTATTGTAAATATTGCATCAAGTTGTGTTTGTAAAGATGTATAAAAAGTTTGTTTATTTTCTGGTTGAAGCAAATGTGCATAAGTATATATGTGTTTTTCATTGTAAATATTGCATCGAGGTAGGCTTATAAAGCTCTATAAGAAGTATGTTTGCCATTTCTCAGTAGTTGTCACTTTAAATTATGCATCATGTTATGTTTATGAAGCTCCATAAGCATAATATTTTGTTAGCCATAAATTTCATAGAACATCAAGGACAGTGTTCCCCCAGGGGGGAGTGGTTTGTAAAAACCCTGGGTTAAGTTTCCATGTAAATAATTTGTCATTATAAAAGGAAAAAATCAAGCCAGGGATTGACATTTGCATTGTAAAGGAAAAAGGAAATAAAAGGAAATAATTTCAAGAAGTAAACGAAAATGAAATAAAAGAAGAGAGAGAACATTATAAAATTCTCTCTTACTCTTGGTTACTCTTGGAGCGTTCTAGCATTGACTTGGACATAGAGGCATTCTCACTTGGACTTGGAGGGAGAGACAACTTGGACAAAAGAAATCAAGAAAGCAAAGAAATTTGTGGGATGTAAAGAAGAAGGTTGGAAAAGAAGCGACAACAGGAGAACAATGTAGATAGCAGATTGTAAGCGTGATTTCCTTGTTGAGATTTGAATTCTTGGTACACGCATTTGATTATTTGGTCACTTTTTTGTTATTGAAATGGGATTTCATTAGATTGACACTGGTTTCAGCCTTGCCTTTCCATTTCTTGGATAGCTATGATGTAGTGTGTTCCCATTTTTTATTAGTCTTTGGATGATTGGTAGAATTTGGATCCTGGTTGAGGTGGTGGTAAAATTCCCAAGGGTCGAAGGTGGAGATGATGTTTCTCCTGGAACTCTTGATGAATGGGTGGAAAGAGGAAAATTCCTCTCGGAATGTTCAAGAAAGATGAATGCATCCAAGCTTTTTTGGTATTAGTAATTTCTAGACCAATTGAGGTGAAATAGCTATGGTTGAGGGTAGAGGTGGTTTAGCCTCTTGATTCCATTATTGTTTTTGTTTTTCTTTATCCCATGTTCTCCCACATTCTTGCTTGGAATATGGCATCGGGGTGATTGGCCAAAAGAATATTATGGTTCAACCCAATCTATGGTCAGGTGGTACGTGGAAGTCCCTGCCTTGGTTTAGTTCATGCATATGTTATTATTTAATGATTATATATGAGCACAAGTTTTGTCTTAATGTGTGGTTTTATGACTGGTTTGTCATAGTCTCATTCTAGTTCAATGTTGGTTGTATACATGGTATAATTGTCATTATACAATGTGCTCTTTTTATGGGTCTATTCCATTGTTCTTGGTTATTTTATATGAATGCATGAGATAATATGTGTTTGTTGCAGCTAGTAAGAGAGGGAAGTAAGCCTTCATGATGAAAATTTTATGAAATTAATGAAAACAATGAACAAATTATGTATCCATGACTTACATGTACCATGGTCACAAATTTTTTGTAAAAATGAATAACATGTGCACTACAAGTTAGACCCCATTTTAGTAACTACGTCATGGAGGTTGGGTAAATGTGGGGTGGGGTGTTACATGCAATCTTTGATATAATTATACAATATTCTTCAAGAAGATTCTACAGTCATTGAACAAATGAACTCCTCATACAGTTGGCTCACAATGCATAACAATATCACTCACCCACAAAAGGACCAAGCACAACTTTATAAACATTTATCCTATGAATAATTATATTCAAATGATTAAAAAGTAATTGCTAGAAGAAGTGGCTAGCCAAAAACTCATGTTCCTACATTGTTGATTGGGTTCGATGTAATGAATTTTTCCTTGACTCAATCCACCATCATCTTCTTTGAATGACAAATATTTTCAATCTTAGTCACCTTCTTTGATGAATTCTAACATTTCCTGACTTAGTGGAGCGAATACCATGAATAAGTACAAGAGAAAATGTTTGTGGCTTTATTTGAGTGTGCACACAATTAGGGAATTTGCGTTATATAGGTAGTGCCACAATCATATAATGGGAGGTCAATTGAAGTTGATAGTGCCATGGGGTGGTATGATAAGTGAGAAGTAATGGCTCTATGCATGTTTTGATAAGACAATCATACGTTCTATAACTATATAAACTTGAATAATCATCAACCCAAACTTGCATCTCCACTTTAGGACATCATCATCTAGACCTGAACATCGTCAAAACAATATAAGATAATTCAATGAATAGATTACAAGGCATTGAGTACATTACATCAAATGTTTCTTATTGGCTTCAATTCCAAGATAAGGGAATCTCTATTGGATTGTACATGATCCTCCTTCAAACATTGTGAGAATTTTTGATAGGGTTATTTTACATAAAACATATTTTTTGATTTACTGCTTTTGTCTACACCTACCTTGAAATTATTACTTATTTCTCATTTCTTTTGAGAAGATCTAACAAAAGGAGAAGAGAGAATACATTTGGAGTTAGATTTAATATTATTAGTTAGTTTGTAATTATTTTATGGTTAATGTCGTGTGGTTTTTCAACCTACATTTATTTAAAACTAGTGGAGACTATGTGGAGATGGAGATTAAGAACTAGCAGAGGCTATGTGGATTTTTGTGTATGGTTTTGCTACATTTTGTTTGTATTTAATTATATTTTGGCTTATTTTATGGTATATAATTTATCTAATTAATATATTTATTCGATATAATTGTTTTTATTGTAATTTTTCTATACATATTTTATTTTTTTGGATTATGATATCACAGAGAAGAAATAGAAGACAAGGTAGATGCAACTTTTCTAATTATTGATCTCTAATCATTATTTCCCATTCATTCACTTCCAAGTAAGTGTCTACAATATCCAATCTCATATTTTTACAAGCATAATATTATTACATCCACAACATGGTAAAATGCTTCTAGCCTCACTCTTACTAGATTTGTTAGCTAGTAGAAATTTTCCAAAAATGTTAGCTCTGAGCCATAGTCATGTAGATTTCCAAAAATTCATGGGAACATGGTACGAGAAACATTGAAAGATTAAAACACAATATATTTCCATTAATATGAAGAACTAAGATGGGGAGGTGTTTGAAACTCATGATGCATTCGGTTATTCACCCCCATCAGGGAACTACTATCTTTGATTAAGATATTGGATAGCTAGTCCATATTATCGAACTCCTTGGTGACAATGTAGATATTTACATTTATAAATCTATCACATTCATTTGGCTTCCCCAATTTGCAAACATACCCATTGGTTTATTCTGGTCCATCGGGAGTGTAATGTAACTACATATGCTAAACTTAATTGCAATCTTTGGACTCTAGACACCAAGAGTTCCAATCTCCTGCTCTTTAGTAGTTTGATAACTAGGGCTCCATTAATTAGTTTGTGCGCAATGGATTCCAAATGATGGTTAGCACTTTGTCTCTCCCTTTGGAATCCATATCCATCAAGTTGCTTCCCTTCCAACAATGGTTTGTGATTTCTTTAACATTTTCACTAGGCACTTTGGTGTCCTGCAAAATCACAATATCTCTATCACGTGCCACTACTTCCCTTTTCTATCAAGGCCTCAAATATTTTAGGTAATGAATTTCATGGATGGGAGGGTTGAGAGAGGGGATAATAACCATGTAGTAGAACCACTCATCCGAGCTAATTATACTAGTTATTTTCATCCCCTTCATTACATGTTTTTCCGAAATATGGGAAATCCCTAAACAAGTGCCCTATTCATGGGAGCGTCAACACATAAATGGGAGGTGTTTGTAATCTAACATCTATGTCCATATTTCATCATGGTATTTGATGTCAATTGATTGAAGGAGTGGGTTGAATATGTTCATATAGACACAAATTCTAGTGTAGAAAGAGAACCATCACCACCTCATGATTTCAAAGACCTTCACAAAGTTTCCAATTGCATTAACTATACACTCTAGATTGTATAGTGTACCAAGGTACAATGGCAAGTACAAGAATAACCCAAACCAAAAAAGGCAAGGCTAAATGTGTTCAATATGGGAGATGTTGTTCTTAAAAAGATGTGTTAAAGAGTTCATTCTTTTATGAAAGCTATAAAAAATAACCCTTTTTTTATTAAATCATGATATAAAAACTCTCATATTATGATCCATTTATAATGAAATTTATTTAAATTTAGTCAACTTATTTATTATTTTAGGAATGAAATATTAAAACTTTAAAATAATATTAATATATTCCAAAAAATTAAATACTAAACTTTTAAAAATAATAATTTTAATTAAAATTTAAAAACTATTTATTTAATATTAAAATACATTGTTACAAATATGACTTCATATTATAACTTTTCCCTTAAAATTTTTTATAAACGTGCTTCTCGGTATTGCTGTCAATAGGGAATCTGTAAAATGAAATGCAATGCCACAGAGCGTGTGATTTTATAATGGGTATGCGAGTTGTTTCGCTAGCAATGTTAAAAAAAATTCCAGCTCGTCGGCTGCCTTACAAACTACAGAAACTGCTGCCGCAGACATTAGAGCTCCAGGGACGCCAGCCAGCTGTTCACCTGATCGGCTGGAGTTTCAAATCACTTGACCTGCGATAACAGATACACACAGACATTAAATCTTTCACACAATTGTAACTAGATCAATTTCTTGAAAAAGGGAAAGGACCAATTTCTTGAATTCTTAATCCCACAAAAGGAAAGAAAAAATAACTAGGTTTTGTAATAAAGATCAATTTTACTGAATTCTCAATATACCTTCGAATCTGGAATGACTCTCCCGGATTGTTTGCCATAATATTTGACTACTGATCACAGATGAACGGCTCCCACTCCATAAAAAAATTGATGTAAATTCCTTTCTCGCATGGAGGACTTGTCCAAATTCATAAATTCGTAGTTGGGATCATAGATTCCGCCATGGCAGAACAAAATTCATTTTCATCAGAGCCCAGAATTGCTGGTCCAAAAGCCCAAACCAGCAATCAGGCTGGCAGTCACAGTAACTGTGAAGTATGCTGTTGTTATTTAGCACTCCCCGGTGTATTTTAAAGCCTGGAATGGGACGATCTCCTGCTGTATGTGGCGCTTCAGCAATTTCCCAAAATGATTTTACGGCGGCCGAACCAGAACGCGATGAGAATCGAACTTGTGTAAATCGGAGCGTTCTCAATTTAAATATATATTTATATGTAAATTAATTTCGGTAAAACCCCAGAAAACTCGGATATGATCTGCATATCCTCCGGAATAATTCGCATAACACGTGGTGATAATTAGAGTATCCGCTGATAATTTGCTTATCTCCTGATAATTCGCGTATTAACTGATAGGTCGCGTAACCCTTGATGATAATTCGCATATTGGTCGTTATAGGTCGCATAACGAGTGAAATTACCGCACACTCCACCGAGATTATGACATATCGATGTGAAATCTGTCGGATAAACAGCAGAGACCTCGCGTAAACGCGCGCCTATCTATTGAAAACGATGGCATATCAACGTAATAACCCGCTTATCCTTCGCTGATAATCAGCGTATCAGTTGACAAAACACGGTACAAGTGGTGATACCTCGCGTATCCTTTGACAGATGGCATTTGAAGAGGTGATAGCTCGCATATCAAATGAAAATGCGCGTATCTAGTGATAGCCTGTGTGATAACTCGGGACATAACGGCTTTTTCTTCTCTGTGATGGCAAGTTTCCGTCCACCTGGTCTTCCAACTACGGCGACGGCAGAATTGCGGCTCCGCTCTTCATGTTATTGTTGACCATTGCGCCGCCGCAATGGTCTGCGGAAGAGGTCACCCGGCCAGCACGCATATGGTGCCCGGTAGGAGCAGATTCAAAGCATATCACACGCTATTTCTCTCTGTGAAATCTGGTGCTTGAGTCTTCGTGGAAATTTAAAAAATCCTCCCCTCTACATTCCTCCGGTCTGCAATATTGAGCTTTTTGGCATATTTCCAGTCCAATCCTGGGGAAACAGATCATGGCGCATATTTCCAGTCCAAT
>APFE030415660.1:55490-96610 GCA_000404065.3 Pinus taeda
AAAATTTCATAATTCTACCGAGATGTGTATTTTGTAGTGCAGTATGAGGGATATGTGTAATTCCTTTCATGCTCCACCTCAAATTGACATGTGTCTCTTTTAGAATTAAAATAAAATATTCTTTAAGAAAAAAACAAAACAGTGTAGGTTCTAAAAATAAAATTAAAAAATATACAAATTTGGCTTGAATTTAAAAAAACGATAATCTCATTCTCACACTCCTTGTTTGTTTTATTATTGATATTACAACGAAAAAAAACAGTGTAGTTTCTAAACAGTATAGGTTCTAAAAATAAAATAAAATAAATATACAAATTTGACTTGAATTCTAAAACATCGATAATCTCATTCTCACATTCCTTGTTTGTTTTATTATTGATATTACAACTAATATGTAGGAAAGTGGGAAAAATATTTCTTCTCACTTTCAGCCATAAATAAAATAATTGGATATCCTTATTAACTTACATAATTTTATATCAACTTTAAAGAGATAAAGTAATTCATTTATATTTTTCACTTTCAAATATGAAGAAAATGTAAAATTCTTCTATATGTATTTACAAATAGAAAGATTTAGAAAAAAAAGGTTGAATAGAGTAAAATATTCCAATGGTCAAAGAGAAGAATTAATTGAAAAAAAATGCATTACTTTTCAATAAAAATGGATCTTAATAAGAGGAAGATGTACACGTAATTCAATTCTAGATATAGAAGTTTTATGTTGTGTTGTAATAATAATAATAATAATAATAATAGTCTAACATAGGATATATATATATGGGCGTAGGATATACGATGGCATGGTGTTTTGTTAAGGCACTCCAGGGTGAAAAGGTCAATGGTTGGAAACCCAGTGGGAAAAAATGCAGGCATGCTAAGGGCTAGCATGGCTTAGGCGAGGTGTTATCTTTGGTGATTTTGATGTCTTGGATGCCCCTAAGTCACTTTAATCAAGCCACACGTTAAGGCATACAAATCCACACACACACACACACACACACATATCCATATTAACCACTGATTTTTCAAGCAACAAGAGATTTGATTGCTTTAGGCACTTGCTAGATCTATGGTTAAGATCAATCTATATTGGTCTTATTCAAAAAATTTAACAAAGATAAGTTGAATTTTATTCAAAAGTTATGTATTCAATTGTCCTCCAATACAGACATTTTGTGAATTTAATACAAGTCCAATTGAATCATATGGGAAAAGGCAATCACAAATGGCTCTAGAAAACGCAACTACTACACCACTCGGCCGAAGCGCCTCGACACCAAATCTGCAAATCGTTCCATGGCCACCCACTTCTCCTCCCGCAGCCCGCCTCGCCATCGGATCCAGAATGTAACTTGCCTCTCCTCTCTGCTAGTTCCGGTCCCTTGCTTCCTCGCCCCTACTGGAGGTCAAGCCCAGGTCTAGATTGGGCACCACTTCAAACCTGTTCACCTCTAAGGATGACCTCACTGCCACTATCACTGCACAGGTTGATGATGCCATCAAGGGCTGGGGCTACCGAGGGATTATCTCCAAAGCCAAGAAGAGGGTTGGGGTTTTGAAGGGACCCAATCTTAACGACAAGAAGGGTTTTTTCTAGGTCGATCTAAAGGCCCCCCATGATGAAAATCAGTACATTACAGAGGATTCATGCATCAGGGCCGATGTTATCAACACCAAGTACCAGATCAACAAAGGTACCAAGGTTATTCTTACAAGTTAACTTATGGAGTAGGCAAACACCCAAGGGAGGTCGAATATGGTCAACTGCAAGGGGATTCGTAATTGTACCCTAGATTTGGATCACATTGCAACTGCTTGGGCTCTGATATGGTTAAACCCCCCTTAATCAAGAATCTATGCAGTAGAATGTCCCTTGAAATGGTCAGACCTAAATCAATATTCTCAGATCCGAGGGTTCCCACAACTCGATGACAGGAAGAAACGGGTTGGGGTACGCGACAAAGCAAGAATGCGAACAAAAATAATAGATAGTAGCCCCTTAATATAGAATGACACAATATTGATCAACACAAGGCTAGACAATCCAATAGATAGCCAGATCTGGAGATGCAAGAACCAGATAGAGCCCTGATATGCCTTGATTCATCAAATTTGGATACCTAGGCAAGAGATCGAGCCCTTTCTCAGACGGATCCACACCTTACTGAGGCTAATCTCATACAAATTTTCATCAAAACGCTAGAAGGTACCATCTTTGTTGGAGGATTCAGAAGGAGAGCAAGACCCAGGACCTAAGGTATAAAATACAGAACCACCTCGGTATACCAGCTAACAGGCAAATTTTGATCTATGTGGGACATAGTTTGAAAGATAACTACACCCTTCAGGATTATAATATAACTACAGACTCGACCATCATCATCAATCTCTGTCTGCGGGGTGGATGCTCTGGAACTAGTTCTAAGAGCACAGGCTCCTTCAAGGATGTAGTCAAAGGTAAGGAAAAAGTGCAAACCAAACCAACATCAATGCCTAAGCTTCCCGGGCCCTACATTGCAGAACAAAAAACTAAGAATCTGGCTCTCACCATTGCAATGCCTGAGGTGAAGGACTTGTACTCAGACCTCTACTCCAAATCAGTTATATGTAGATTTAACGGATTTTGGTCCAAATATGATGTTTTGCATAAATGGATATATGATACATGGTCACCAAATTGTGAAATATATTTAAGGGGTTTTTTATAGTCAGATTCAAAACAGAACAGGAAAGGGAATACATCCTCAATAAGGGACCATGGTTATGGGGCAACACAGGGCTCTTCATGACTCCTTGGTTTCCAGATTTCGATGCCAACACAATGGTGGTATCAAAGATGCCAATTTGGGTCAGGCTACACAACCTCCCATTACACTTCTGGCATCATAATGTATTAATTTCCATAGGGAACACTCTGGGGAAGTTCCTTAAGATTGATGGGGACAAACTTAAAAGGGGAATATTTACTTTCACCAGAATATGTGTTGAAGTGGACCTTAGCCAAGGATTACCAGAAAGCATAGCACTAAATTTCAACAACACACAATGGACACAACCTTTAGATTACGAAAATACAACATTTTGGTGCCATGGATGTCTACAAATAGGCCACCTTCACAGTGCATGTCCACAAGAAAAACAAATCCCCAAATGGAACAAGAAGCAACAGATAAAGCCAAAACTATGACAATACACAGCCCCTTTGGATGAAGAAGCAGACACAACAGAGGAAAAAAAATATAAAGTAGAAATGGAAGATCAAAAAGTCCAAAACAACACATTAAAGGAAGAGGAAGCTCCCAATATTCCTATGCAGCAACAAGAAACTCAGCGAACATGAATGGAAATATCTGGCATCAAGCGAACTCATGGACCAGAGGGAACCCACGGGGCTTTGGATTGACGGTGAATGGGTACGCTGTTAAGGCACTCCTTGCGATAGGTCACCGGTTCAAATCCCCCGTGGGTACTTAAGTTAGTCTTAACGTAGAAAAAAAAAAAAAATAAAAAATTAAGACTTTTCCACGGGAAAAAAAAATTGTCCTCCAATACTTTTATCTAAAAATATAAAAAATAATAAATTTTTCCTTATGAAATTTTTCTTAAAAACTAAAAAAACTATAATAATAAAGAGATTGTTATTCTTTTCCCATATGGTTTTAAAAATTGTTTAAATCATCTTAAATATAATTCTATTTTAATCAATTTATTTCGTATATTTTATGAATATTTATTTTTATTAAAAAATACCAAATTTCTAAAATATATGTTTAATTTTTCAAATTAATTGATTTTTTAAATTATTTAATTTATTAAAATGTAGTACATTTTAATAAAAGAAAAAATCTCCCAGCTTGAAGAAATAGAGTTTTTTTTCCCAAAACAAATCTATTAAAATATGCATACTTTGTTATTAGTGGAAAAATAGTGTTAAAGAGTACAAATTTTTCATTTCCTATAATAACTATATTACAAAATGTATAATTTATTATAGGTTGAAATAGAGTCTTAAAATTGAAATGTATTTCAATTTATCAAAAAGTTCACGCACAATTATATTCAACATGGCCTGATTTTTCCTAATCTTATTTCATAGTTAAAAACGCATTAGCAGAAATTTATTCTAAAACGTTTTAAGGAAAATTACACCAATTTTAAAATTTTAGAAATAATTGGAAGCATTCTTTTTCTTTTAATCGTATTAAAAATATATATATTTGGTTGATATATAACCTAATTAAATGGTAGATATTTAATTATTTAATTATTTGTTATATTTAACTAATTTGAAATTATATTTTCAAAAGAATTTACACTTTAACACTTTTTATTCTTAAATGTTTAAAAATAATGAGAAGCATTTTTTTGCTTATTTTTCTAGAAATAATATATATATATATAATATATAACCTAATTAAAAAGTAGATATTTAATTATTGTGTTATATTCCAATTATTTAAAAAGTTTGAAATATAGTTAAAATTTTATTTGAATTTTTTTGAAAATAATTAAAATTAAGTATTTTAATTTTACATAATATATTATTAACTATACATTTTTATCAAAATCTCAAATATAATAAAAATTTAGAAAATTTGAGTTTACAAAGTATATTTGAAGAATTTTCAATTTTATTTCAACGCTTTGAAATATATAAAACTTTGAAATATATAAAATGAATATATGTTGGGTTTTCCAAATTAATTCAAAGTTTATCTAAATTGATTATTGGTTGAGATAAGGTGTATATTAGATGAGCATAGATCCATTTGATTCAAGGTCTACCATATTACGAATGATTAGATATCTCAAAATGAAGACTTCCTTTAGTATAAACTTAAGTAAATATTTGTACTTGGATAGATTTGATTCATCATATTACTGAAAAAGAGGTTTGTATCTTGAGAGATTTGATCCTTTGATTGCTTCGTAGATCTAGAGTTAAAATAGATATATAATAGTTCTTAATAATATTATTTATATTGATATAAATTTAACATCTCTATATATGGAAATATTCTTATTTTTTACTTCATTAAAACCCTCATAATAAATATAAATACATGTTTTATAATTTGTTTTTTAATATGATATGAATAGCACTGATGAGGATGGCGGTTAGGGTTTGAAGGAAACTTTCTCAAGCTAAAGTAACAGTACCAAATCTGGAGGAGGACAGTGCCAGAAAGGTAGAGCTTCACAGAAGAGGGTAGGTTCTGACCCAACAGATGAAAAACGCGGGGTCCAATGGGACCCCAACTTATAAATAGGCAATGATGAACAAGGATAAAATTGTGCTGGACAGGGTGCGAATCTCAGGTTCGGAGAAGACAAGAAAGAAGTTTTTGCCCAATAAGGGTGAACTAGATGACGAAGGCAAAGAAACCCAGAAACTAAAAGAAATCAATGGTAGCAACAATATAGCCGATAGAGATAGGAAAAACCCTGATCTAGAAGAGACTTCACGAGAGAAGAAGCAAGGAGATGAGTGGACAAGGAAAAAGGAGGATCAGAACCAAAGTGAAGCAAAATAGGAAGGGACAACCACGGGTGCCAAAAAGCAAGAGAACTAGGGAAATTGCAAGCCTAAAGCTACTGAAAACCTAAGGGTAATAATTTTTGACCCAGAAATATAGGCGTACCGAGATCACATGGCAGAACATGCAGTGATCTGCAAATTTATGGGTTTCTGGCCAACGTAACAAGCCCTGTGCTTGTGGATCAAACAACAATGGAAACCCAGAGGGGATGTAAGACTCCACCTAGGGGCCAAAGGATTCTTCACGGTGGTATTTACCAATCTGGATGATAAGGATCAAATCTTTGTTGGAGGCCCATACTTCTTTGCCTCAGCAGGTCTACACATGAGACCTTGGAAGCCCAACTTCACACGAGAACAGGAAACCTTTAAACAGGTACCGGTCTAGATTCACTTGTTTTCTCTATCGATCAACTACTAGGGACAGGCAGCACTAGAACAAATAGGCAATAAGTTAGGCACCTCATAAAAGCCTCAGAGGCAACTTTATAGAAGAGATACACCTCCTGTGCTAGAATATGTGTCAAAATGGATGTTTCGGGGGCTCTGCATGAGGGTTTGTGGTTGGAATACAGAGATGAAGTGTATTTTCAAGCTATAGACTATGAGAATATCCATTTTTGATGTAGGAAATGTCATGAATATGGACATTTGATCAGAGAATGCCCATTAAACAGAACAACGAAGAAACTCAAGTAAAACACAGGGGTTAAGAATAAGGAGGCATCATTCGACCTCATGCTAGACAACAAACAAACAAAAAGAAATATAATAAAGCAAGCACATCCATCAAAAGCATAGGCAATGCATTTGAGGTTTTGGAATCAAAGACGGAACCAGAGGACACCAACCAAGAGCAAGAGCCACTGCTAGATAGCCAGAACACAATCAAACCTAGAACACAAGACCATAATCCCAATCCATCAAGCAGCATCCCATTTGCTCCTGGCCCAACAGAAGAATTAGAAGAAGACTCAGAAATGGTGTCCAGCGAATTGTGTTCCTGAAATCGTTCAGGAACACAATTTTTGGGAAATCCATGATGGACAAATTGCTCTGTTCTGGGAGGATGCTTGGCTACAATTACCTAAGCTTGAAAGCCTTGATCTCCTCACCCTCTAGAGAATATACCACGAACAAGGAAAGATAATCGTAAATCATTACAGGAAGCCTAATATTACTAATCAAACATGGAAACAATGGATCTTCAACGATACTATGCAACAGGAAGAAAGGGACAACAATATGATGGCACTACAAATAGAGCTAGCTAAAAGGAAAATAAGAAATGCTCATGATGCAGATCAACTGCGTTGGGGCAAGCTCGAAGGGGGTACCTTCTCCCTCAAAGAAGCAAGGGTCTGTATTAAATAATGAGACCAAGAGGAAAAAATCAATTTGTATAATAGAGTATGGGATGTTGAACTATGGCTGAAGATTAAAACCTTTCTATGGCTCTTGATGCACTGAAGGACTCTCACCTGGGAGAACCTCTGGGAAAGAGGGTTCATAGGCCCCTCACGTTGCCCCTATGTGGAATTGAGGAGGAATCAACGAGTCACCTCCTCAATATTTGCAATTGGACAAAAAGTCTTTGGAATTGGATGGAAACCATCTTTAAGAGCACAAACAGGAACAAAGACTCAATACAGGAAAGCATAGCAAACTGACGAAGTAATTTTTCCAAATCCGAAACAGTCAATACATTATGGAGAGTGATCCATGGGTTCATAGTGTGGTCGGTATGGAATGAATGAAACAGAAGAGTGTTTCAAAATGAAGCTAAAACCCTTGAGCTTATCAAAGCCACCATATTGCAAAACAAGAGGGAAATGGCTTTAACCAGATGGAAAGCAGAATAGAACAAGGATCTTTTGGCATCTGACTTACAAATTCTCCAGTCGTTTGGAATTGAGGCAGGTATCATCTCCATTTCATCTGAACCACAACAACAACAAGGGAATTCCATGAATGCTTGGCTACAGCCACCCATAGGCTTTCACAAACTGAATTTTGACGGTGCTTCCCAAGGCAATCCTGGACCAACTGGTATAGGAGGAGTCTTCCGAAATTGCAAAGGTGACATTCAACACATTTTTAGTCAAGCTATGGGAGAAGGTACCAACAATGAGATGGAATTCATAGCTTTAGAGAAAGGGATCCAAATACTAATTCACCTGGGAACATAAGCAACAATGGTGGAAGGGGATTCTCTTTTGGCTACCAATGCCGCAAGGAAAATGCAGATGGGTTCGAAATCGAGAAAGGTTACGAATCATTGCAGGTTAGCCAAGGTCACAGAGCTCATAACAGAGCACCTCTCAAGCCTCGATGGAATCATTCTACAAGCGGTAAGAAGAACGGAGATTTGCGATGGCTGATTATCTGGCCAACTACGAGATCGATCACCACATTGCTTACCTAGACACTTGTTGGCATGATGTCACATGCATAGAACTTTGGGATAAGTGTTTACATCTTTAGAGAAAAGACATTCGGTATAGGAAGGAGGGATGTAGTAGTGTGATGAGACATGCCTTAATAATGAATGAAGATAGCAATTAAGGCGCATCTACTAGATCATCATACCCCAAATCGGATTGAGAAAGGTAGGTACCATCACCCGTAGTGGAAGATGAAGGAAATCCAACAGAAGAGTGATTGTCGGAGAATGCTAGTCCCAATGGATGACACATGGCCCATAACAAGAAACCCCAGTCCTAAAAAATCCATTGCTCCAGATTGCAGGCAGAGGAAGGCACACTGGAAAAGATACTTTTCCGCTCATCAATCCACTATAACTATTGGTTCTTTCCAAAAAGCACTTGCATTTTATGCTCCTTGCCTGACTCTTCATCCTAAGTCCTATGCTTTGTTCTCTCTCTAGTTCTCTGAACTGCTTCCTTCTCCAGCTGTCACATTCGAAAGAACTATGTCAAGTGGGATTTGTTGCAATGAGCCAGCTTACAGAGAGTTGAAAAGAGCTAGGGAAGTCTATGAAACTCAAGTCTCAGCCAAAGGGAAGAATATAATCAATGAGATGGAAGCTGATGTAAATGAGGAGCGGGGGAAGCTAGATATGCAAACAATTGAGGAGGAAATTGAGTGGATTGCAAATCTAGGCACCACATACACAAGAGCCACACAGTTTGTTAGGACTTAGGTTGAGGCGTGGAGAATGAAAACCATTTTGGAAAAAGCTCTAGTCAAGTAGGGGGAAGCCATGAAAGAAGCATACTACACCACTATGTTGGCTTTAGCTAAAAACTCTTCCAGACTTGACGCTTTAGAAATCTGCCTGAAGTCGCTCACAGAGGAAGTCAAAATGTTGGCAGAGGATCTGAGGGCCTTTACCAGGATCTTTAAACTCTCTATCCAGCGAGGTATGGACATTGTTGTTGACTTTCTACCGAAAGATACCAACGATCATGTTGGGTAATGCTAGAATGCCCAGAAGGCCCCAAAAGCAGAACAGGTTAAAGCAATTGCTGGCCCTAGTGCCACCTTCAAAGATTATGTGGAACTTGAGCTGTAGAGTTATCCACAGCCTTGAAGTCTTCTTTTTTGAATCTTGTCTTTGGTTTCTGGCAGCCCCACGTGGCTGGCCCTTATAGGTTTTCGTACTATATGGAAAATTTTCAGTTAGTTTGTTTTGTCTGTATCTGGGTCTAGCCTATCTTCTAAGTTTGCAGGCTTTTTGATCGACGAAGCGATATGCGGAATGGTCTATCAGGTCTTATTGACCTTTGTATTCTATGTAACTTTGTGAATTAATATACTTTACTAACTTACAAGAAAAAATAATAGCATTGACGATATATATAACTAGATGAATATATAAGTTTAAAAAAATGTTTACCGTAAAAATTAACATTTTATTTGCTTATTAATTAAATTTAAATATGGAATTATAAAATATAATGGTTAGGAAAATAAATTATTATTATAATTTATATGGTGAAATGGATCTTAATTTATAATTACCATTTATATTTATATTTTATATGTTTGTTAATTTATATTATTGTTTTTAGGTAAAGAAAAACGTTGTTTAATTTTATTAACAAAAACAAAATTACAATATAACAAATTAAATGGAATAATTTTTTTATTTTTTTAATTGAGCCAAAATTTAAATGTTTATACTCATTTATTTACATCCACTACAACAACTCTTTTATATTGAGTGATTGTTTAAATGTTTATAATCATCTGCAAACATTACAATATCTCCACCATGCAGGCTTGTAGAGTGTCTCTTGTTGTAATGATCAAGGCATAAGACATGGTAAAAGTGTTCCAATTCTTATTTTTTGTAAGGTAAATTTTTTATTGCCTACAAAAACTTGATATTGCATTAAGAGAGATATCTTTCTTTTCAATCTCTCATGAGAATACTTGACCATAACCATAAAAATACTCTCCATAGAGAAGAAAATGATAACTAGGAACAAAAGGAAAGCACAAAATTCAAAATGTAATTGAAGTTCTATCCTAAGATGCACTGCATAGAAATATTAATATCATAGGAAACACAAAACACAAATACGAGATAACTACATTGAGAGCTCTAAATCTGAGACTACAATCTAAATAAGCTCCTTTGAGCCATCATGAGCAGTTCCCACCACAAGGGCAATACAAAGGTACTACTCTATTCTATCTAATCTATAGTCCAAGTCTCTGAGATAGTAGTGAAGGTGCTCCAAGGAATGAAGGACATCCTTGCTATGCTCTTGTTAATCCACCAATATGTGCCTTAGAAAAAATATTTATCTGCTAGTAAAGGGAAATAATTTGCAAGTACCGGTTAAAACAACCACTAGTGTTTCGTGTATCAAGGATCTATTCAACCCATTCTACCAAGACCTCGATGTCTAAGAGGGGGGATATATGTGTGGATGTTTCTCCCTTAGCTTGAGAAATTTCTTCATGAATAGGGTTTAATATCAGGTCTTGGTATAATCCAACAAATTCCTCGAAATTATGACTCATGTGAGCGTTTACTCTTTGGGCTTGATGTTGATAATATGTTTCCCCCCTCCAAACCTTTGCAAAATTACTTGGCATTCAGGTAGAGGAAAGTCATTTGATACTCTAAAATAAAGGAAGAAGATATTTTTTAATCTCTAAATCTCAAGGAGTATTCCACCCCACGTATATCCCAAAATGTTGACATGTTCTAGAAAAGGGATGACTTACAAGAGCTTCCACCCATGCCCACACAGTTTAGGGTGGTGCCTTGATATCCTCTGTTAACTTCCTCTAGAAAATGTGGTGCCACCATGAAACAATCTAACGATGACTTCCCCCTGAGAACAAAATTTACACTACTAAACCAATGAGCCCAAAATGTAAATAGCCAGGAGCTAATGGGCATAGGGGGTACAACTAGAAAATCAAACTTTATGAACTAAGACGCTATTATGAAAACCTAATTACATGGTAGGATTCTTGAATTCCTTAGTTTCTCATGTCGTGATAAGTCCCAACATAAATCCCCTCCTCTACCACAAAAAATATAGGTTGTTTTTTCCAAAAGGGGGACAACATAAACAAGAGTTTAGATAATCTAAAAAAAAATGAAAAATAGAAACCAAAGACCATTCCCTCCAATTCTTTCAAACACACCAGAAAGAGGCCTTAAAATAAGTCTTCATAAGTTGATATCAACTCACCATCCAGGCCAAAATCGATAAACCCAAATTCAAGTAGATAGGAAACAATTAAAAACTATAGACATCAAAGTAGGGATGACCATGAGGGAATGAAACTTCATCATTATTAATAAATGAGAGACTAAAAACCAAATCCTCCTCACATCTCGAAACAAAAACATCACAATTTTATTTACTTGCGCATTACAGACGCTTACAGAATTACAAGTAAAAAATGATAATATACCAAAAGAAAAGTTTAGAAGTGATAGAAAGTTACACATAAGCTAATGCTTTTCTGAACAATTGAAAGAAAAATCCATCATGTTAAGTGTTAGAAATATAATTAGTCTGGAAAACATTGAAAATAACTAAACTCAATTTCGATTTTATTTTGTATATTTCCATATTTTTTAATTCTATTACAAAGGATTCCACAACACATATTATTGTCCTTAGGATACAGGTGACAAGGAGAATGTAGCATCACAAAAAAATTTCAATGTAGGTGATATAGGACATGGTTCTCAGAATAAGGAGCAGGTCAAAGGCGATTGTAGGAAACCTTTGAGATGTTGGACTTGTGGTGATGAGAATCATAGGAGGTATTGTCCATAGAATTATTATGGCAAGCCTCAGATATATAGAGCTTAAGAAGCACAAGCAGTTGGGGATGTTCGACAAATTATTCTTCGCATTTATGCAGTAGTGGATAGCAGGCATGTTGAGCATCAGGCATCTATTATCGATATGTAAGGTAAGATTTGTAATCTAGTTATTTTTATTTTGATTGATCTTGGATCTAACTATAGTTATATCAGTCATGACCTGATGGATAAGTGTTGTTTGAGTAAAGAAGTGCGTGCAAAATCTTAGTTGGTGCAGTTGGTTGCAGGGAACAAGAGAAGAGTTCATCATTGGGTGAGATATTGTGCATTTGAGTTGAATGATATTCCTACATAAGCACATATAAATGTACTTCCCTTGGGGTCATACATTATGTTTTTGGATATGGACTAACTATTCATTCACAAGACTAAAGTGGATTACTATGACAAGGCTATTGAACGCCTGGATGATGACGAAGAAAGAAAAATTTTGCAAGGAAAGAGGAATCCTACAACTGTGAGAATGGTTCCAACTATGCAGCCAAAGTCTACTCTCCATAAAGGATGTGTATTGTTTGCAATGCATATTTCTAGTGATAAAGGTAAGGATGTCGAGGATGATGATTTCTTGAAGAAGTACCCAATTTTGTAGCAATTTTAAGATGTGTTCCCAACTAATATTCTAGAGTTACCACCTCATAGGGAAGTGGATCTCTCTATTGAGTTGATGCCAAGAGCAGCACCAGAATCAAAAGCACCATATAGGATGAGTACTCTAGAGTCAGTAGAATTGATGTTGTAGCTTAAGAAAATTCTTGATAAAAGATACATAAGGCCCAATATATCACCTTGGGGTGCACCAATTTTTTCTGTAAAGGAGAAATACGGTACTCTGAGGTTATGCATTGATTATAGACAACAAAACAAGTTAACTATTTGGAATAGTTATACATTGTTGAGAATTCATAACTTGTTTAATCAATTGAAGGGAGAAATAATGTTCTCAAATCTTAATATGAGATCAATATATCATTAGGTACACATCAAAGAAGAGGACATTTACAAGATTGCATTCTGTACTAGGTATTAGAATTATGAGTATGTTCTGGTTCCTTTTGGTTTGACTAATTCTCTAGTTACTTTCATGTGTTTGATGAATAGTGTGTTGTGTCCTTATTTGGAAAATTTTGTGATATTGTCATTAATAATATATTGATATATCTAAGAATGAGGAAGACCATTCAAAACACTTGGCAATAGTGTTAAGGTTGTTTGGAGAGAATCATTTGTATGTCAAGTTGAGAAGGTGTAGTTTCTTTAAGACATAAGTTCATTACTTGGGACATATTGTTTCCAAAGAAGGCATAATAGTGGACCTAACAAATACTAGAGCTATCATGGAGTGGCCTACTCCTAGGAATGTGGATGAGGTGAGATCATTCATGGGATTGGCAGGTTACTACATGCGGTTCATCAGGAAATTTTTATGGATTGGTTATCCTATTAAATAGTTGCAGAGAAAAGGAAAGAAGTTTGAATGGATAGAGGAGTGTGCATCCAACTTCAAGAAGTTGAAGCATTTTCTTAAAAATATTCCATTCTTGAAAATTGTAAATCTAGATAGAGAGTTTGTGGTGTGCACAAATAATTGCAAGGAAGGACTTGGTGGAGTCCTGATGCTACAAGGACAAGTGGTACGCTATGAGTTAGGGAAACTAAATGAACACGAGTTGAACTATGTGACTCACAATCTTGAGTTGGAAACTATCATTCATGCCTTGAATATGTTGAGGAACTATCTTCTTGGGAGGAGATTTGTTCTGACGAATGATCGTAGTGGGTTGATATACTTGTTTCACCAACCTAATTTGAATGCCAAGCAAGCTAGATGGTTGGCTATCCTCAGCGAGTTTGAATTTGAGATCAGTTATGTCAAGGGAAAGGAGAACATGGTTTCAAATTATCTTAGAAGGAGAATACTGGTGAATCATACATCAATTATGAGTTCATATGGGATAGACTTGTATGAGCAGATATTGCATGTAGGGTAGCATGATGACAAGTACCATCATCTTAAGAAAAGGATACAACAACAGGGTATAGGTGATTAGTATGTGTGTTATCATCTCACAAAAGATGGCTTTGTCAGATTCAAGAATAGGATATATGTGTTGGATGAAAGTGAGTTGAAGAAGAGGACATTTACAAGGCTGCATTCTGTCAAACTATATTTTGGCCACTCTAGATATCAAAATATGTTGAAAAAAGTAAAGAAGTTCTACTATTAGCTGAATCTCAAGAAAGTGGTGGATAATTTTGTTGATAGGTGCCTTGATTTTTAACAGGTAAAGGCTAAATGTAAGCACCCAATTGGTCTGTTGTAGCCAATTCCAATTCCAGAATGGAAATGGGAATTCATTTCCATGGAATTCATTACATGTTTGTGGAGGACATAGAGACAACATGACTCCATTATGGTTGTGGTTGAGAGATTGACCAAGGTAGCTCATTTCATTATAGTAAAGTCTACTAATTCAACTAGAGACATAGCTTGGATCCTCATCAAGGAGATAGTAAGCTTGCATGGTGTTCCCAAGAAAATTATATTTGACAGAGATGCCAAGTTCACTTCTAGGATTTGCAAGGAGTTTTATGCAAGATTGGGGATAATGTTAGCCTACAGTACAACTCATCATCCACAGACAAATGGAAAAATAGAGAGGGTTAACAAGATTCTTGAGGACATGTTGAGAATGTTTGTCATGCATCAATAGATGAGGTGAGAGGAGTATCTTCCACTGGTAGAATTTTCATGCAAGAACGAGGATTGGTAGTCCTTGACGATGAGTCTATTTGAGGATCTCTATGAATAAAGTTGTAATACTCCCATTTGGTTGAGTGATCTAGTGAAAAAAATGTAGATAGTACGATACATGTTTGTAGACATGGAACATGAAATTTCAGCTATGAAGAAGAATATAAAGGAAGCACTAGATAGGTAGAATATTTGTGGAGATCAGCACAAATATTTCAAGGAGTTTCAAGTTGGGGAGCATGTGTACTTGTGCATCAAGCCCAAGAAGAGCTCCATGAGGATTTGATCATGTGCTAAGTTGGAACCTCGGTATTTTAGGCCTTTTGAGATCCTTGATAGGATTGGAATAGCGGCCTACAGACTTGCATTGTCGCTAATAGTGAAAGTCCATGATTTTTTCCATGTTTCATTACTTAGAATATATGTGAAGTATGTTGATGAAGTGATTGACTGGTTTGTATTGCACGTCAAACCAAAAGGAGTATTCCATTCAGAATCTCAGTGCATGTTATAACAAAATATGATCATCCTATGGAATTAAGCAATCATGCAAGATAAAGTGAAGTGGAAGCACTATGGACCTGATAAAGCTACATGGGAGATAGTTGATCAGATGTGAGCTATGTATCCTTCTCTATTCGTTGATTGAGCGAATGTATTGTGATGTATGTGTTTGATGTTCTGCTTTGATTATGTTTATATATGCATATGTATGTTGTAAATACCGCATCGATTTGTGTTATAAAGCTCAAATAAGTGGTATGATGTTCATGGTATGTTTGTTATGACTTCAACAAATGGATATGATGTAAATCTTGCATCAAGTTATGTTATAAAGCTCCATGGGAAACATGTTTTTACTGGCATATTAGTGTCATTGATGGGAATCACGTGTGTTTAGTTAATGGCCATTAAAATTGGCAAATACATTGGCAAAGGAAAAATGGCATTAATTGGTATCTATTTATGAAAATAAAGGAAAATAAGAGAAAAGGGAGATGAAGGGTCACATATTTTCATGAGGAGGAAATTGAAGAGAAAATAGAGGAAAATGAAGAAAAATAGAGGCATCAATAATAAAAATGCATCACAAATGATTAGTTGATGGTTTTGTTAGCTTTAGTTGTGGCTCTCTCATTTCATTCACTCTCTCTCATACACTCTAGTAAACTTAGAGTATTTTTGGAGCATGCTTGGAGCACACTAATATTCACTTGGATTGGAGAAAGAAGGAAAAGGAAGAAAGGAGGCACAAGGAGACATTGATATCAACAACTATAGTTGGATTACTTGCAGGTTGTAGGTTGCATGTATGAAATCCTTGTTGATTTTTGGATGCATGGTATATGCATGTGATTATCTAGTCATGTGTTGTCATTAGCATGGAGGATTTCCTAGATTCACAGTGATTTGAGCCTTGCCTTTCCATTTCCTAGGTAGCCATAACATTGTGGACTTTTCCACTATCTTTTTTCTGATTAGCTCTCACTTATTTCCTATGGTTTTGGGTTGGAACGAACTCTCTAGATGCCTATAATAGCTTGGGTTGAGTTACCAATCCTAGAGCCTAGGTTGGGACAAACGCTCTGGAGCCTTTGGTGGGTTGGGTTATTGGTCCCTAGAGCTAGGTTGGACAAATGCTCTAGAGCCCTGTGACAACTATGGGTTGAGCTACTAGTTCCTAGAACCTTGGACAACTTGGGTAAGGACTAATCTGGTTATGGTTAGTGATTTCCAAACCATAGAGGTGGATTCAGTTTGGTTGAGGGTTGAGGTGGTTTCACCTCTAGACATTAGGGGAATTTCGAGGTCTAAAATGGGCCTCCTAAGAAAATTATAAAATAATAGTGGAAATAATAAAATAAGATTAGATTACATCATCAAATTTTAAAGGGAAAAAATAAAAAACTACTTTTTCAACTCATATTTTCAACTTATCTCCCTATGGCTTTACTCAAATTTCGATCGGAAACACTCATTGGATGAAAAATTTAATTCCTCATTTAATGAGTATCCAAATTGCATACTTTCGATGGACCATACTACACAAAAAAAAGAAATACATTAAAAATGTGATTGGAATCACGTTTTTTCATGTACTTATCATTTTTCTTGTAGCAAGGTCCATCGAAAGTATGAAACATGGGTACTCCTTGGATGAGGAATTACATTTTCATCGAATGAGTACTCCCGCTCTAAATTTGAGTAAAACCGTAAAGAGATAATTTGAAAATACAAGTTGAAAAAGTAGTTTTGGTATTTCATTTTTTTAATCTTTTTACTTTTTAACCCCAAAAATGGTGAATCGTCCCCCATGGTTGACATCATTATCTTCAATCCTATTGTTTCTCATAAAGTTTATTTTGGTTGTACATTTTTCTTATGAGACCCATTTTATACCTCAAAAGTTCTTTAATCAGCCATGGTCATTTTTTTCTTGGTTTATTTCATGATATCCCACATTGATGTTCGGAATATGGTGCAGGGGTGATTGGATTAAGAAATATTTGGTTTAGCCAATATACAGTTGGGTGCTACAAGGAATTCCTTGACATAGTTGACATTTTCATATGTTAATATGAAGTATTTTCCTATTGTGATTCATGAGAACTTGTGTTGGTTATCATGTTGATGTTTGTGGCTGGTTTGTCATGGTTTGTATGTTTGTTATTAGATAGTTATATGATGGTTAGATGATGTATAAATTCTATGGCTATTGTCATGTTTTCACTTATTAATGAATGGCTAATGAATGCATGGAATAATACGTGTTATTGCAACTATATGGAGAGGGAATAGAGCCTTCTTGATGATTTTATGGTGAGCTTATTGACTCTATAAAAAGATATGTATTTATGACCTACAGGTATGATGGAGGTGGATATTGGTGGCCACTTACCTATTCCACCTAGAATTCCAGTCATTTTTATCCATTTCCTTGATTATAGCAACATTTACTATTTTTAGTAGTTTTCTGGATCTTGAACTTCTGGAGTTCTTTTGACCCCCTAAACAATGTTTTTTTGAGCTCAGCAATAGAATTGTGGAAAATAATCTAATACTCAAATAGAACTTTCCAATGAGGTTTTGTACTCATGAAACAAAGATCATATGACCAAATTACAACCCTGGGAAGTTAGCTTCCCAACTAACCCCAAACAGGCCCACAAACAATTGTTGCTCCATCTCCTAGGGTTAGGGTTTTGGTTGTTTCTAGTTTTCCCTTGTTGTTCAATAATAAAAAAACCCCTTGAGCCTCGTTGTACCACAGTTCAGAGTGATGTAGCTGCCACATCTCTTCTCATAGATAAGTTGCCATTGCCCAAGCTAGTTTATTTCCATTCTGTATGTAAGAATATTTCAAATCTTTGACATTAATGAAATGAAGTTTTATTTCTACTACATATCTATGTTTATGTTCTTATATGTATTATGTTGCATTCCTATATAAGTTCGGATCAAGGTACTATGTACACAAAGTATTTGTATAAATGAGTAATTTGGACCTTCAACTTCCCAAGGTCATAACTTTGGCATATGATCTCTGTTTGACTATCACAAGACCTTGTTTCAAATATCTCCATGAGGAAACTAGAAACAAAATGAGTGTGAAATTTTTTAGCACTTTCCTAGTCTCTCCATTTTCGCCAAAAATGGCATTTAGGTCTTTAAAACGGCCTCAGAAATTTAGAACCCAAAAAACTGTCAAAAATAGAAAGTTGTGTTAAATTTAAAGAAACTAAACTAAAAAGTAATAGTGTTGGTTCAAGTTAGGCTGATAATAATGTGATTATGTGTCAGTGAGTGTTTTCTCTTAGTTTTGGACATGTGGACCCCATTTTCCATAAGTGTACCTTGCACAGTAACTCTGAACTCATGTGTATCCTAGTAAGCAATACAAAGTGAATAAATGTGGGGTGGGGTGTTAGAAATTGGTATTAGAGTGAGGTTGCAGCAATAGACCTCATGGTAAAAGTGCTTTTCATGAATGCATGCCAGTTTTCTACATGTTTTGTATGCATGCGTTGTAGTGGTTATAGTTAACATGTATATTGTTAGTGTTACATTATTGTGTTGTTTTGTATGATGATTGATGTGTTAATGTCATTAAGTATATATAAACATGTATCATGCTAATCTAAACTAATTTTTGTGGATGAGATAACCTCCCTGAACTTCATAAGTTATTATTTGATTATGTTTTTATTAGTTTATCTGACAAGGCATATTTGTAGGAGGCAAAAGATAAAATATGACTAGAAGAATGGTGGATCATAGTTCACGTGACTCTCCCTGTAGATCGAAAGAACAACAAGGTGATGAGTACTCATTTGACATAGTAGATACATTAAGAAGTTTGAAATAAAAAATAAAAAAATGCAAAGTAGTCAAAAACAGGTTGATTGAGGCACAAGAAAGACTTGCTACGGCACAAGAGAAGAAATTATAAATTAATGAAATGATACTTTATATTTTATCAGACTTGTAGAGATAGGGACCACTTAGTATCAATCATGAATAGGAGGAAAGAAGTAACTGGGAATATGGAAACAACCCTTGATCAGGATACAAGTTGGATACAGAGTATATAGTCAGAGATGGAAAAGTTCTAGATACACTTGATAGGAGGGGTAGTGATCATGGGTTCTACTATAGTTCCAGTTTAGAGAGACATCATCATCATCATCGCCATCATCCATATAGGAGGAGTGAGAAGCATGACTTTCCAGACGATTTAAAGAAAGCAAAGTCTCCTGCATTTAATGGAGAAATGAAGAAGTCACAAGATGCAGAAGCCTAACTACTTGGGATAAATATTTTTTTCAGATTGCATGATTATTCGGAGAACACGAAATCCATGTCAATTGATTTTAGTTTCAATGGTGAAGCATACATCTGCTGGGAAGATGTGAATAATTTTAGAGGCATTTGAGAAGAGGAGGTCACTTAGAGGGAGTGAGAGAGACCTTTTAGGAGGAAGTATCTATCAGAAAGGCACTATGATGACAACACAAAGGATTTTTATGAGTTGAAGATGAAATATATGATCAATGAGGAGTATAATAGTAGATTCTTGGAGTTTTTGAGATATTTTCCTTATCTTAAGAATGAGAAAGAAAATATTCAGATATTCATCAGTGGGTTGCCAGTATCATTCAGAGACATGATTGAGTTTGATGAGCCAAGATCATTGGAAGAAGCCACCTGGAAGTTAAATCATTTTTATGAGAAATAAAATCATAGGCCTGAGTCTAAGTAATATTGGAAATGGAATGAGATGAGTAAAGGAAAGTGGGCTAAGAAGAGAGGAAAACCTTAAGATACATATGATAAGGAGAATGCTGTCATATAAGAAGTTCAATGCAAATGATAGAGGACATAGGGTTCAGACTAAGGATAATGACAAATTTGATCGTAGGAAACCTTTGAGATGTTGTACTTATGGTGGAGAAAATCATAGGAGAGATTGTCCACAACATCAGGGTGGAAATCCTCAAATATGCCTGGATATGCCTGACAGGAGGGATAGTGATCATGGGTTCTACTCTAGTTCTAGTTCAAAGAGACATCACCATCATCATCGCCATCATCCATACATGAGGAGTGAGAAGAGAGACTTTCCAGAGGAGTTCAAGAAATAAAAGCCTCCTACATTTGATGGAGAAATGAAGAAGTCATAAGATACATAAGCCTGATTACTTGGGATAAATATTTTTATCATATTGCATGATTATTCAGAGAACATGAAAAATAAGTTAACTACATTCAGCCTCAATGGGAAAGAAAACATTTGGTGGGAAGATGTGAAAAATGTTAGAGGCATTTGAGAAGAGGAGCTCACTTGGAGGGAGTTAGAGAGACTCTTTAGGAAGAAGTATATATTAGAAAGGTACTATGATGATAATGTAAAGGAGTTTCATGAGTTGAAAATGAGTTCTATGATCTATGAGGAGTATAATAGTAGATTCTTGGAGCTTTTGAGATATGTGCCTTATCTTAAGCACAAGAAAACAAAGATTCAAATATTCATGAGTGGGTCACCAGTATCATTTAGAGACATGATTGAGTTTGATGAGCCGATATCATTGGAAGAAGCCATATGGAAGTTGAAGAACTATTATGAGAAATAAAAGCATATGCCTCAATATAAGTAATATTGGAAATGGAATGAGACGATTAAAGGAAAGTTTGCTAAGAAGAGAGGAAAGCCTCAAGATACAGATTACAAGGAGAACGTAGTGCTGCATAAGAAGTTCAATGCAAATGATAGAGGACATGGCTCTCAGACTGAGGAGTAGGAAAACGTTAATGGTAGGAAACCTTTGAGATGTTGGACTTATGGTGGACAACATCATAGGAGCGATTGTCCACAATATCAGGGCGCTAGGACTCATATATACAATGTTGAGGAGTCACAAAAAGTTGGGGATGTTGGATAGAGTATTCCTTGCATTTAAGCAGTAGTTGATAATAGTTAGGCTAGCCATTAAGAATCTATTATCGATATGGAAGGTAGGCTGTGTGGTTAAGTCATTTCTATTTTGATTGATCCTAGATATAACTATAGTTATATCAGTCCTGGCCTGGTGGATAAGTGTTGTTTGAGTAAAAAAGTGCATGAAAAAACTTGGTTGGTGCAACTGGCTACAGGGAACAAGAGAAGACTTCATCATTGGGTGAGATCTTGTGAAATTGAGCTAAATGGTATGCCTACATCAACACATCTAAATGTACTTCCTTTGGGGTCATATGGTTTTCTTTAGGGTATCGATTGGCTATTCATTCAAAACAGTGAAGTTGATTTATATGACAGGGCTATGGAATGTCTGGATGATGATGCTGAAAGAAGAATCTTGTAGGGAGAGAAGACATGTACAATAGTGAGACTGGTTGCATCTATGCAAGCAAAGCATAGTTTCCAGAAAGGATGTATATTGTTTGCAATGCATATTTCTAGTGATAAAGGTAAGGAAATTGAGGATGATGAAGTCCTGAATAAGTACTTGGTTTTATTATAGTTTGAGGATGTGTTCCCAGCTGAGATTCTAGAGTTAGCACCTCATAGGGAGGTGGACTTGTCTATTGAGTTGATGCCAAGAGAAGCATCAATATCAAAATATCCATACATGATGAGCACTCCAAAGTTGGTAGAATTAAGGTGGTATTTTAAGGAAATTCTTGATGAAATATACATAAGGACCATTGCATCACCTTGGGATGCACTATCTTTGTTTGTAAAGAAGAAAGATGGTACTCTCGGGTTGTGCATTGATTACTGACAACTTAACAAGGTAACTGTCAAGAATAGGTATCTGTTGTCGAGGATAGATGACCTATTTAATTAGTTGAATGGAGCAACAATGTTCTTGAATATTGATATAAGATCAATATATCATCAAGTACACATCAAATAAGAGGAAATTTACAATACTACATTTTGTACTAGGTATAGGAATTATGAGTTTGTTGTGGCTCCTTTTGGTTTGACTAATGCTCCAACTACTTTCATATGTTTGATGAATGGTGTGTTGTGTCCTTATCTAGACAAGTTTTTGATAACATTCATTAATGATATATTGATATATTCTAAGAATGAGGAAGAGAATGCAAAACCGATGGCAGAAATGTTAAGGTTGATGAGAGAGAATAATTTGTATGCCAAGCTCATCAAGTGAAATTTCTTTTAGACAGAAGCTCATTACTTGTGACATGTTGTTTTCAAGGAAGGCATAATATGGGATCCATAAAAGATTAGAGCTATGATGAAGTTGCCTACTCCTAGGAATGTAGATGAGGTGAGATCATTCATGGGCTTAACGGGTTACTACAAGTGGTTCATCAAGAACTTCTCATGTATTGGTTATCCTATTACATATTTGCAAAGAAAAACATATGAAGTTTGAATGGAAAGAGGAGTGTGCAACCAAATTTGAGTAGTTGAAGCATTTTCTTAGAAATGCTCCAATCTTGAAGTTTACAGATCTGAATAAAGAGTTTGTGGTGTGCAAATATTTTTGCAAGAAAGGACTTAGAAAAGTCCTAATGGCAGAAGAATAGGTAGTATGTTATGGTTCAAGGAAACTGAATGAGCATGACTGAAACTATATGACTTAGGTTCTCGAGTTGGAAGCTATCATTCATGTCTTGAATATTTGAAAGCATTATCTTCTTGGTAGGGGATTTTTTTTAATGAGTGATCACAGTGTGCAAGCTAGATGGTTGGCTACCCTTAGTTATTTTTACTTTGAGATCAATTAGATTAAGGGAAAGGAGAACAAGGTTGCAGATGCTATCAGTACGAGAATACATGTGAATCATATATAAAATATGAGTGCATGTGGGACATACTTGCAGGAGTGGGTCTTGCATGCAGGGAAACATGATGACAAGTACCAGAAGCTTAAGCACATGATACAACAACATGCTACCAATGATCACGATGTGGATTATCATCTCATGGAAGATGGCTTGGTTAGATTCATGAATGGGATATATGTGCTAGATGACAATGAGTTGAAGAAGCTTAGCTTGAGAGAGTTTCATGTCAAACTGTATTCATGTCACTTGGGATATCATAATACATTGACAATAGCCAAGAAGTTATACTATTGGCCAAATTTGAAGAAAGAGATGTTTGAGTTTATTGTTAGGTGCCTTGATTGTCAACAAGTAACGATAGAATGTAAGCACCCAGCAAGTTTGTTATAACTAATTCCAATTCCATATTGGAAATGGGAGGTCATTTCAATGGGCTTCATTATAGGTTTGGTAAGGACATCGAGAAAACATGGATCCATTACGGTTGTGGTTGATAGGCTAACCAAGGTATCTCACTTGATTGCAGTAAAGTCTATTAATTCAACTAGTGACATAGCTCATAGATTCATCAAGAAGATAGTAAGGTTTCATGGTGTTCCTAAGAAAATTGTATCAGAAAAATATATCAAGTATACTTCCAAATTTTGAAAGGATTATTTTACAGGATTGGGAACAAATTTAGCCTTAAGTACAACTTATCATCCACGTACAGATGGTCATATAGAAAGGTTTAATAGTATTCTTGGGAGGAGTATCTTCCATTGGTAGAATTTGCATACAATAATGGTTATCAATATTCCTTGAGTATGATTCCATTTGAGGCTCTCTAAAGGAAAAGTTTTAATGCTCACATCAACTAGAGAGATCCAGTGAATGTGGTGTTGATCAGACTAGACATGTTGAAAGAGATGGAACAGGAAATGAAGATTATCAAGAAGAATCTAAAGGAAGCATAGGATAGGAAAAATAGTTACGTAGATCAACAAATAGTGGCTTACAGACTTGCATTGTCATCAATAGTTAATGTCCATGATGTTTTCCATGTTTCAATGCTTAAAAGACATGTGAAGTATGTTGAAAATGTCATTGGATGGTTTGTATTTCGGGTGGGACTAGAATGATAATTCTATCTAAATCCTTAGTGAATTTTGCAGTGAAAGATCCTCATGCTCCACAATCGAGCAATAAAGAAAGTTAAAGTGTAGTGGAAACAATTTGGGCCTGATGAAGATACATGAGAGACGGTTGATTAGATGCAAGTTATGTATCCTTGTCTATTCATTGGTTGAGTAAATGTATTTTGACGTATGCATTTTGCTTATGTCTATATTGCATATATATGTTGTAAATACCGCATCGAGATGTGTTATAAAGCTCCAATAAGTGGTATGGTTTACATGGTATGTTGGTTGTGTCTTCAACAAATTGATATGATGTAAATGCTACATCGACTTGCATTATAAAGCTCCATGGACAACATGTTTTTGTCGGCATATAAGTGTCATTGAACACTGGGTATAGCGTTTCCCCAAGGGGGAGGATTTTGTAACAACTCTTGGTTTATTCTCTGTGTAAATAAAATAAGACCAAGTTCTTGGGATAAGTATTCCAAGATCAATGGTGGGTAAAAACATAATAATGGGCATTTATTTTTATTAATTAATGGATATGGAAATTGGAAAAGGTATTGGAAAAGAAAAGAAGCATTAGTTGGCATTTATTTATGAAAATAAAGGATAATTGGAGAAAAGGTAGATGAAGGGTCACATATTTGCATGAGGAGAAAAATGAAGAAAAAATAGAGGAAAATGAAAAAAATAGAGTCATAAATAATAAAAGCGCATAAGAGGATCAGTTGATGGCTTTTAACAATTTCTATTTTATATCTCTCTCATATACGGTAGCACACTTGGAGCATTCTTGGAGCATGCTTGGAGCACACTAGTATTCACTTCGATTGGAGAACAAAGCCAAACGAAGAAAGGAAGCAGAAGGAGATGGTGGGTTAGAAGCTAGAACTATATTAATTGCAGGTAACATGTTGAATGTATGATCTCCTTGTTGTTTTTTGGATGCATGGTATATGCATGTGATTATCTAGTTATGTGTTGTCATTGGCTTAGATGATTTACTAGATTGCAAATGATTTGATCCTTGCCTTACCATTTCCTAGATAGCCATGGTGTTGTGGGTTATTGCACTTGCTCTTTTTCTAATTAGCTCTTAGTTTTTCCCTATGGATGTGGTTTCGAACAAACACTTTCAAGGCATGGAGCAACTTTGGTTGAGTTACTAGTCCTAGAGCCTAGGAAGGGAAAAACACTTTGGATCCCTTAGTGGGTTAAGTTACTAGTCATTGGAGGTAGGTTGGATAAATGCTCTAGAGCCCTGTGACAATTCTGTGTTGAGTTACTAGTTCCTAGAGCCCTAGATAACATGGGTAGAGATTGATATAGTTATGGTTAGAGATTTCTGGACCATAAAGGTGGAATCACTGTGGTTGAATGTTTATGTAGTTTGGTCTCTAGAAGCCTTGATTGTTTTTGTCATGGTTTATTCAATGAGATACCATATTCATGCTTGGAATATGACACAAGCTTGATTGGATGAAAGAATGATTTGGTTCAACCAATTGATTGTTGAGTGGTGTGTGCAAGTCCCTGACTTTGTTGGAATTTTTATATGTTAATATGAGGCATTTTAATATTATTATTTATGAGAACTTGTACTAGTTATCGTGTTGATTCTTACTTTTGTGTGATTGTTTCTACAACACCCTCCAAAATTTCACTACATTCGAATTTTAGAGCCTACTTCATTGTCATATCAAATGTTTCCCTTGTCATCAAGTGTCATTATATGTTGTTTTCTATGTCTTAATTGTTCTTGAGCATTCTCAAGTTTCGTTGCATTCATTAGAAAATCCCTATATGCACTTCATAGTCATAACACCTTTGTTGTTGTAAAACAACACTTTTTGGTCACTGTTTATACTTGGGGAATGTGCATAAATTGGAATTTTGATGTCTATTCATTTTTTACCAAGCTTTCCTAAGTTCTCTTGATCAATTAGTATATGTCACACATTTTTTTATGTATATAACTCATCTTACTCCCCCCTTGATCAAACATCCAGGCTTGAAGAAAATCGGTTATAAAACGATCCCATTTAGGCCAACAGCACATGAGAACACTCTGAAGCCTTGATGGGAAACCCTTTGTTGTTCAAAGTGCACCTTGTTCCCTCTTTGAGAGCTTGGTGTACTATAAAATCAAGAAGCCTCTTCCTTTCTCTAGATTGTTCCTTCCAAAATGACTAAGCCTTCCTAAAGTGGACTCATTTTAATCGAATAAGTGTGCCCTCCTCAAGCACACTAGCACACCCTAAAGACCTGAAGCTCATTCCTTCAACCTTCCAATATGCGCCATGTGCCCTCCTAAACTACTTAAGTTCACTAACACACCTTGAAGGCACAAGTCTCTAACCTTCATCCTTCAAGAGTGCTCCCTACTCCCTTCGTGATGCCTCTTAGGTGCATGAGTGCACCCCGAAGGCATGAAGCATCAGCCTTTAGCCTTCGATAGCACGCTCTCTGCCCTCCCTCTCTCCCTTGAGTGCATAATGCACTTAAAAATCTCAAAGCTTTACCCTTTGTCCTTTGGACTTGCAACATGCACCCTTCCTTAACTAATTTCTTCCCTAGGTTGCATGAGCACATGCTGAAGCCTCAAAGCTCCTCCTCCCTAGTCCTTCAGCCTTTTAGAGTTCACCTTTGCTTCCTAAATATTATGTGACCATTTTAAGCACACCAAAAAGGAGTGAATAGGAAAATTTGCATAAAACATGGTAGAGTAGGAGATTTCCATACTGATAATTGCTCACAATAAGGAAACGCAAAAAAAATGTATGAATATGAGTGGTTCCAACTTAGAATTTTTGGCATGACATTGTGCATGTAGGTAATAATGAAATATGAGGTTAACCTAACGCTCCTGGGCCACACAGAAATAACCAAGGTATAAGGGATAACTGACTAACACTGCAATGTAAACAACCAACGTGCGTAAGAGTGGTCAAAACATACCATTTTTGGCACAATCTAGTACCCTCGGACACCTAAAGGGAACAAAGTTTGAAATTTCCTAGGCATGACCACACCACATGATAACAGGAAAGGAACATGGGCATGCCCAGTGAAAAGGCATAATGAGTGACCAATATGCACATGAGAAGTCACAACTTGGCATTTTCGGCATGAACTTGTGTGCTTTGGTGGTTAAGAATAATGAAATTTGAGATTTCCTGGGCACACTTAGGCAGAAGGAAATGTGGGAACACCTAGGTTCAATTGCGTTGAAGGAAATTTTAGGGTGTGCCTAGGAAGAATGAAATTTGGGGTTTCCTGGGTGTTCCCATGTGAAATGAAATTTGATGTTACCTAGGCATGTCCATGTCACATAATAACCACCAAGGCACAAGGGTATGTCAAGCAACAATGAAACATGAATGACCAATATCCACAATAGTTGTCACAATTTAGCATTTTTGGCATGACTTCTTCCACCTAAGCATAATGAAATTTAAAGCCTCAAGAGAGAACTTTGGTGGAATAAAATTTGATTCCTAGAAATGCTCAAGCGGATTTGAATTTCAGGTTTCCTAGGAAAGCTCGAGAAGAATGAAATTTTAGGTTTATTAGGTGTGCCCACACCATGAGAAAACAATTGAGGCACAAGGGAAAACCCAATAACAAGGTAGCATGAAAGACCAACATGCACACAAAATTTCATAAAGTAGTAATTTTTTCATGGCCACATGCACGTGGTTGCCCCTCCGGAATGAAATTTGAGTTTTCTTTGGCTTGCCTAGGTCGTAAGTAATTTGAGGTTTCTTGGGTGCACCCAATGTAGAATGAAATTTGAGGTTTTCTAGGCATGACAAAACTGTATGAAAACAATCAATGCACAAGGGAACATTCGGAAAAAAGGCAACGTGAATGAGCATAATGCACAAGAATGTTCACAACATAACATTTTTTCCATGATCATATCGGCTGGGTACCGAGATGGAATGAAATTTGATGTTTCCTAAGCATGCCTGAGCGTAAAAGGGTTTTAGGTTTACTAGGAGTGTCCACGTTACACAACAAAAACCAAGCCATGACAGAGTGCCCATCAATAACACAACACAAATGATCAATACACAAAAGAGAAATCACAACATAGAATTTTTGGCACAACTTGAGTGGTCGAGTGGAACAAAATTTGAGTTTTCCTAGGCACACCGGGGTGAAACAAAATTTGAGGTTTCTTGGGTGCACCCACACCACACAACAACAACCAAGGCACACGGGAGAACTGAGAAACAAGGCATCACAAATGAAAAATATGAAAGACAACAACCAAGGCACTAGAGAGTGTCTGATAATAGGCAACAAGAAACACTAATATGCACAATAGCACTCACAACTTAGCATTTTTAGCACAACCCTGTGTGACTAGGCGCCCATACTGAACAAAATTTGGCGTTCTTATGCATGCCAAGCCAGACCAAAATTTGAGGTTTCTTATGTGTGCATGGGGTGCTGTATGAAATCAACCAATGCACAAGGGAGCACCCAATAGAAAGGCAACATGAAAACCAATTTGCATAGGAAAAATCATGACTTGGCATTTTTGGCACAATCTCATGCACCTATGCGCTTAGGCATAACAAAATTTTATATTTCCTGTGTGTGCTCCAGAAAAAGGTTATTTTAGGTTTCCTTAGTGTGGCCAATCAAAATGAAATCCAAGTCTTCCTGGGTGTACCCACTCCACATGAAAACATCCAAAGCACAATGGATCATCACACAACAAGGCAGCATGAACTACTAATATGTGTAAGAGTGGTCATAACTTAGCATTTTCTCATGACTACGTGTGCCTAGGTTCCTAACCAAAATGAAATTTTAGGTTTCCTAAGTGAGCTTAAGAAAAAATGACTTTAAGGTTTCTTGGAAGCACTTAATCAGGACAAAATTTGAGGTTTCTTTGGAGTGCCCACACCACATGACAACAACCAAGGAAGAATAGAGTGCTTGGAGGCAAGAAAAATGAACAACTAATATGCACAAGAGAGGTCACAACATAGCATTTTTGGCATGGCCTTGTCCACCTAGGTGCCCTTACTACACAAAATTTGGCATTTCCTCGGCATGCATGGGTGGAATGAAATTCGAGGTTTCTTGTGTGCACTTGAGACACAACATAACATCAACTAAGGCACAGGGGGGCACCCAACAATAAGGTAGTGCGAAAGACCAATATTCATAAGCACAAAAATGACTTGGCTTCTTTGGAACAACCTTTGTAACAACCCCAACCATTATTCTCATGTAATACACATTGTAAGCATTTCATGGAAATGAAACTAAATGGGATAAGTCAAAGGGACATATATTCCAGAGTTGCGAGGTTGCTTGTTGAGATTGCCATGTGTCTTTTGCGTTAGAAATATGAACTTTTCTAGGACAACCATTACATGATCTGGTTGTTTAAGCCTTAATGGACTAACCATTAAGTTAATATGGGCTATAAAGAGGCATGCAGGCTATGCTACCTTGAGATACACTCACAAGAAAAGGAAGAGAACAAATGAATGGAGATTGATAATTCAAACAGTAAGGACAAGGGGTCAACCCCTATGAAGTAGGAAAGCTACCAGAAGGGAAGGCATTTAGAAGGGGAGAACGAGATTCATTAGAGACATCTAATAGGATCCAAAGGGAAAAAAACAATATTGTAATATGAGTTTTGTTGGCAACATGGTTGAGAATATGGTTTATCCTTTCTGAGGAGCAAGGCCTTCGGATTCCTGGTAAAGCCATGGGTTGGAGATGGTTCTCTCTAGATTCCCTTAGTCATTAGTACAAATGACTAATTTGATACTAAAAAAGTGACTAAAATTTTCATTTAAACTACCATTTTTCAGTCGGTGACCAAGAGTAGCTAATTTAAAGTATCTTATAACGCAACCAACTTTTAGTTGTTTTTCACATAGTCATTAATTAGTTGTCTCTTTTCAATCATCTAGTGATATGTTTAGTTATAAATTTGGTTATTAATTTAGTCATTGATTTATCATTAATTGCCACAATTAATGAAAAAATATAAAACAAAATATATTACTATATAATCACCCACGAAAACTAATTAATGGACAAAGAAATATGACCAAAATTTTGGTCATGTTGTAAGATACTGTAAATCAGATCCTGATAGTCATATATATGCGAGTTATAGTCATCATTTGAAACCAATTAATGACCAAAGAAATATGACTAAATTTTGTTCGTGTTATGAGATACTATAAATTTGGTACTAATAGTCGTATAGATGCAAAATTTAGTCATCATTTGTAATAAAAAAAATTATCATTTGGAGTTGTCATTTATCTTTTTTCTGGTAGTTTCATATTCATTATATAAATGAATGATTTAATAGTTTATACTCATTTCATTTACTTTCATTAATAATAATCATAAACGAATAATTTAGCCATATATTCATTTTTATTTGTGTTCATCATTAATCAAAATAAACTATTAATTTAGTAATTTTAGATTGATTTTGTGTGCTCATTATTAATCATCATAAATTAATTAGTATTATTTTGCAACTATCAAGTGAAACTATAAATAATTTCAACCACATAAATTATATATATGAAATGTACAGTATTACAATAGGAGTTTCCAACTTAATATTGGTTTGACTACAATCTACACATGAAATATTGTTTCATCATTTCAAAAAAATATCATTATGATGCCAAGGCATTGCAGGTGAATTCACCAACTCTGAAGAATTTACCATCAGTCTCTATGTGTGTGTCTTATGTGGGATATTGGCTCCAAGGGTATCACTTGACTAGTTCTCTTTTCTATCTCTTTTTTCATCTATTTCTCCAATGTTATTGTTCTCCTTTTTCTTCAATTCTTGCTTCTTACCATCAATACTGAGTTTCTTTTCTAAAAACAAAGGAAAATAAAATGAAAAGTATAAGACATTAAAGAAGATGAACATTGGAATATAAACTAAATTATAATATGAAGGATTTATACAACATATACCTCAACATAAACAATGTCAATGCCAGTTTTTCCCTAAAAGCAAGAAATGTGAACAAGTTTTCCTTAGTTGGGTAGTAGTGGCGATTATGTGGCCAGATGACCTGTATAAGCAAAGAAAGGAAAAAGTCACCATAGAAAATAACACCTTATTAACATAGTATTCAACCTTCAGGGTAATATTAGGAACAATCATGTCAACTAAGTTACATGCTAAAAAGCTCATGTTATACATAACTTGTTGTAAAAGCAGCTACAACCACCCTCCAAAATTTTAGCTCGCATGAAAATTTTGGAGCCTACCATGGATCGTGTAATCGATTGTTCCCTAGTCACTTCCTGGTAAGCTGATGATCTCCAGCCCCCTCATTGATCTTAAGAGTTGTTCACGTTCTCATCTTTATGTAGCATGGCTCATCTTTGGGCATCAGGATTATCGTTATTCATGCAAAGGGAAGTTTGTTATGTTTCAAGGGGAAACCTTTATGTGTATGAGTTGTTCTCATTACATAGACATGTTTCACACTCACTTCACACAGTCTTGCCATGAAGGTTGTTGCAACAATAAAAGTATGTTTCATATGTTTTGTATGGTCTATGTTGAATCACTAAGTGTTCAAGTGTGTGATCATAGTTAAAATTATATCACTCTTCACATCAGTTCCACTGATCTCACACTTAGCCAGATTCTGGAGTTTCCCGAGTAACCTAGCATCATCCAAATTTCCAGAACTTCACACTTCACTTCTGCAACCCTCAATTTGTTTCCCTTGCCTGTAGAAACTATGCAATGCGTAGAGACCATGACTTCCCTTGGCATCCAAAATTGTGCAGTGTTGTCCTTCAGCTGCCTAGTCTATCTTGCAACCTGAAACTATGAAAAGGTGTCCCTCAGCTTCCTAGTATGTTTCACATTTAGAAACTGCACAGAGGTGTCCTCCCAGGACCCCATCCTATGATAGTTTATTGCATTCCAAAACTGCGCGGTGATCTTCTAGTTATCCACTATGGCTTGCATTCATAAACTACGCAAATTTCCTCCTAGGACATCATCCTAGCAGAAGTCACTACCTTATGAAATTGCACAGATATATCTCTTAGTCACCACAAGGAATTATGACATGCTAGATGACTCTCAAGGAGTTGAGGAAAAGAACCAAGGAACCCAATTTATGATAGAAGATTGGGACCACATGAAAACTTCGTCAGATGTAGAACCCTCTGGAGGGTAAGTATGGTAAGAAAAGCTCACCTTTTTAAATACATCTCTTAGTGTAGCTTAAAGTACTTATACTATTTCTTCTTCAATGACAGGCATGTTACAAGCACTGAATGCCATTCCATGTGTTTCATCTATGTGTCTTACTCCCTGTCATTTGTTGGACCAATATTTGTCTTTTGGCATACAGATTTCTTTGTCATGCTTGAGATCTTGCTCTGGTGATTTTGAAGGTTTTTCCTTCTATGCATGAGTTGTCTTTGCTCTTTGAACATCAATTATACTCACACATGAAGTTTCAAGGACACTCGCACAAGTGTCGTCACGTTCGTTCAAAGTTCTATCTCAAGTGTCGCACTTGTCACTCTTAGCTTTGAGATAATCTCACTGAGAATACATTTTGTCTTGTTGTTATATGTTGTCCTGTCATCAAAATATGCTAAGTGTATGATCACATTGTCAATCTACACAAATTCACTTGCTTTCGACACAAATATTTTCCTAAAAATCTGCTCGACTGTACAGCCTCCTTCAACCAAATCCTAACTAAACTTCACTATGCAGTATCAACCCTTAGTGACCTTGCTTTACTGCCCAGAACTGTGTAGTGCTTGAGGTTGTTGTTGGGCATGGAATCCCCCCCAAGGCATGTTTTGGGGCTTAAAGCCCAAGTTTTGACCCAATATTGTTGTAAAGTTTTGTGATTTGCAGGCGCGGAGCGTGAAATGTATGATAGAGTCACAGGGTTGTTAGCCTTAGTTTTGTAATGTAATGTTGGCTGGATAGACCCACCCATGGTCCGCAGACCATGGGATTGTATACATAGAATGAGGTTCTAAGTAGATGAGGAGAAACTTCAAAAATATAGGAAGATTCTAAGTGACTAAGTGTGTCTTTGGGTCGTATAGTAGGAGAAGGCTCTGCAACTGAGTGCGTAGTTGTCTGCAGATGAGTGCGTGGACCCCTGCAGCTGAGTGCACAAGGTAGAGTCGAGTTTGTAACTGAGGAAGGAATTAAGAAAGATAAGTTTCTTATCATTTTGAGTATCTATCTCAATTTAATGCATGTTTGATATAATTTTCAAATATATTGTTTATTTACTTTGCGCACCTATATGAATGATTTATATTGTTAAGTATATCTTAAACCAAGAAAGTAGGCTAAAATAAGCAACTAACATTTGAAGAATAGTAAGGACTTGGGTAATAACATAGAAGCACAATGTTTGGCCCCCGAGTAGGGTTGTGTGAAAGCAGTATAACAAGCTACGAGGCACAGGAAAGTGCGAGAAGCAACGTTCAGGCAGGGTTGAACTGCAGACCACTTGAACCCATCAGACATCTCCAAGGTGTGAAAACCTAGTTTTAGCACCCTCCCATACTACTTCAGGTGAGACCTTAGTCCGTGCTTCATGGACTAATGCCAAAAGGGCCAGTAGTACTGGGATTTGTTTGGCTAACTTAACTTTGAACCTGGGTAAGGCCCCAATAAGCCAACAAATGGTTCCGTTGCCCGGACTGGGATCTGCATAAGAGATGTCTGATGTCATATCAGTGGAATCCCATAAATAAAGGAATTGAAGAGTGGTTGGATAGAAATATTCACGAGTTCACGGTGCACGAAAACAAGAATCCACAGTTATCAAAGGAAAAGTGGTTAGATTGCTACTTATATATGGAGATCCATGAAATTTTCTTTGCATCCTTCCCCTCTAAGTTGTACAAGTGGATCACGAAGCTAGCAGATAGTCAAGGAAGGTGTAGACTTGAAAACCTATTATGTGGACTCCAGAATCGGTGCGCAGACTGGAAGCATCAGAAGATAAGATCACGCACACTATGGACCATTGGCTCGATCGAATTATAGGAGGGTTTATCACCAAGTTCATGGTAGATACTTTAGTCAGCTATACCGAGGTGGAACGATGCTTCCTCAAAGGACCACGAGGTATCTACATTAAATCTTTGAACACTTGGATTAAAATGCTACTGTATGAAAAGTGGGTTATGCGAATAAATTGATGTTTGGGGCTATGCGAAGTGAAAGGATCTACGTAAATGGAGGTAGCATATCACAAGTGTCTAGTCCCTTGATTTTGCCTCCGTGGGAAAGTGAGGAGGAGCTTGCGAAAGTCTCACCAAGAAGTGTGATCAGTCTGATAAAGTAGTGAATTTTGCGCATACCACCCCCACCTACACCACCACAGTTTCACCATCTTCACCCCCGTCTTCACCCACACCACCTCCGCCACCAACACAGTCCAATATGGTGAGAACGATAAAGTTTCTGGTGTTCAAAGGAGTAGGGATCGTAGATCTGGACTAGTTCTGGTTCGTGGTAAAAGATGTATGGGAATCACAAGGAGTCGTAGATGACAATATAAAGAAAACCACACTGGTCAACACTTTGCAGGATTTTGCACTGACGTGGTACATTAAGCATTCCAATGACAATCCGAACGTAGAAATCGTGGATATCCAAGCTATGCTAAACAAGGAATTTAGCAGGCCAAAATCAGAGACACAGTCGATTACTATGTTTAAGGAAATCACGATGCTTCCAAGCGAGACCCCTTGGGAGCTAGATCAAAGACTGAAGTGTATGATTTGTGAAGCCAACATGACCTTGATGGATGGGAAACACTACACATGTTTTGTAGCTTTGCTAACGCTGCATCTAAGGAATGCGCTGTCACAACAGAAGCTATCCACTCAGGCTGAGGCCTTGGAAATCGCAATGAGACTGCATGAGACTCCAATACAAGATCCTAACTTGGGAGTCCAACAGATCCACATGCAGTTGAAAAATTTGTGCCTTGAGATGCAAAGTTTGAAACAAGATAGGAAGGCTCGTCCAGAAGTGCGTGAGGAGGTATGGTGCGTAAATTTCAAAGGCGAGGGACATGACAAGGAAAATTATCTAGAATTCGCGAACTACCTAGCGGCAGGAAGACCAATGCCATTGAGACTAGACGCACAAGCAGGTCCGAGCGTGGTGCTTGCATTATGGTGCATGATTTGTCAGATAGGAGGAAAGCATGCTACAATTAACTGCCATCTATTACAGAAGTATACGTAGAGTTCCCAACATTTGTTATGTAACTTCTGCAGGTCAGTAGGCTTCGATGAGTGCACCTGTAGAAGTTATGAACTGATGATAGACTGAACTCCTACCTACAGAGTTCAAACTGAAACACGAGCCCTCGATCAAAATGCATGGATGGCGAGCACTAGATTTCAGGGGAATAGATGCAATCAAGGTGGAATGGGACTAGGAAGGGGTCACAGACAGCTGATCTATTACAATTGTAGATGGCCAGGGCATTACGCCCGCGATTGTACAAATTTGAAGAGACCATCATGCTTATATTTTACCAAGTTTAATCATGAGATGGAGGACTGTCCCACGCTGATAGTGAGGTTTCACAATAAAGGAGCACTCCAACCAACTTGGAACTTACAAATGATGAGGTCTGAGCCATGCGAGGAAGACCCAAATGTAAATATTGTGCTCTGAAGTGGTATTACGACAAGAGATAACAAAGGCAAGTAGGCTAAAGAGAGTGCCTAGGATCGCAAGGCTCCAACAAAGGAATCAGAATTTGATTTGGAGCGTGCTAAGGAGACATTCATGGAAGCTAAGAGGAGCTTCGCGAAGGCCTCCACTTCAGGTAGTAAAGACAAATAGAACTAGAAATGGACCCATCAATGCTCACTACCTTTCTGGAGACATGCATGAAGCTGCTGCACAACAACAAAGCTATGAAGGGACTATAAGAACTCATCACTAGATGTGATGGACCAGGAGAACGACATGTAGTCCGAAAGCTCAGAAAGCACACAACATGAACAAATGTCCTACCAAAGTAGAGATGGGAACATATGGGTAGGCCCTCGTTGCAATGGTTTCCAATTCAATTGTGAATGGAAAACCTGCAAAAAATCCTTCCATGGGAAGATTGCAGGGGATAACACTGGACATCGAAGGTGTGAGCGTGCTTGCAGATTTCAAAGTAATAGAGATTGTTTATGATAGCAATCCCTATCCCATGCTACTAGGAATAGATTGGGCCACTGACATGAATGGAGTGATAAATCTAAAGATATGCAACATTATTATCGAGAAAAAGTCACTATGCATAATGGTACCATTAGATCCTATTGAAGTATCGCACTACATAGAGCTAGTGCATGACTATGACAGCGAAGACGATCTAGACTGTATCTACAAGATAACTTCTCGGGAGAAAAACTGGGTGAATACAACAGTGGATGGCAGGATTTCATGGGAGCGCGAAAGCTCTTGCACCTCATATTTAGATGAGGAGATAGAATGATGGTAGAACCTGTTACAAGAGGTATCCACATTTAATTGCAACATGATTACAAGGTCGCTGCGCTGCCTGGCAATAGAGGTAAGATATCTACCTATTTATGATGGGTTGAGTGAGGTGGATGAATTCCCAAATAAATTTGAAAGAGAAGTACTGGAACAACAATGTTTCGATGCTCTGAAATGGGCACTGCACGCTACACTCGTAAGATGGTGGTGCACGCATCAAATAAGTTTTGAGGACTAGTGTAAATGCTGAAGGATGATGCTCATGTAGCTTGGAAAGCCTCAGATGTGGATGAAAGTTGGGTATGATGGACAAAATAGCTTGAGCGCCCACCTCTCCAGATGGTTACAAGTGTATGATGAATAACTTGGATGAATGCACACCGTCCTCGCGATAGGAAACAAAACCAACAAGCAGGAGTGAGAAAGATTATGGCGTGGACGATGATGTATGATAAGACCAAGCACACCGAATATTATCCATGTAGAAGCCTTTGACGAATTATGTGAAGTATTGAACGTGTTCCACCATGTGAAATGCACTGACTGGGACCTGCGCACACTAGCGGTCCCTTGGGCTTATAGGACCATGTACAAAACCCTGACCGCGTGGGCACTTCCAAAGCTAAAGTATGAGGTAGATGTTGTAATCCCTATGGAGCATGTGCAGCCTAGACTACGCACAGTAGCACCCATAGATACAATGGTTCTCAAAGCTCGCAAAGGAGGGATCACATAGCCGCAAGAAACAGAACGCATGGGACTTGAGGAAGAAATCCAACAGGGAACCTTAGACTCCATAGACTGGAAGAAGAAAGTGTACGGTTAAGAAAGAAAAGTGCTTTGATGGACGCAGAGGTCAAGAAGATGGAGGAAGAAATAATGAAAGATTTTCTCAGCAAAAAGACCAGGCTAGTAAGAAAGGGTGCGTGCGATCCTGATGACAGGGTTAAGGCATATTGCCACGAATTGATCAGTCTGATGCCTTAGCTCGGACTGAAAATTGCTAAGAATAGTGACTAGAGTAGTGCATTGCAAATGCTGAAGCGTGTGATGCCAACCGTAACCATACACGGTGAGGATTCTCCAGGAACCATGACGGAGGACAGGAGGGAACTCCACATGGGTGGTGCAACCACCTGATTAGCCAAGGGAAGGACAGTCTTAGCGCTCTAGGCAATTGGAAGGGAGCACGAGACTATAAACTATTCTACCTATGGAGTTGCATGATATTGGACATGCATGCAGAAGCAGAGAGTCACAAGGTCTGTGAACATGCACGAGGGGCTACACCACGCAAGTTGGCCAGAAAGTGACCGTTCAAGTCACTATTCATGATGAGATGCTTGAATTGAGGCCAAATGGAGCGGGTGGAAGGCATTTAAGATGCAATTTATGGGAAATATTTGGGAAAATTCACCACCAAGAAAGCATTAATGGACCGGAATTGGGAGGAATTGTCGAATTCGAATTCAAAAAGTGCTATAAAACACAAAAGGCTGCCTAGCAAAGAACACTTGGTCATTTGTGAATTGAGTGATTAAGCAAAGCACTGATTATTGTGAGCCAAGAATTGATCGAGCCCTTGAATTTTCCAGTGACAGATTGTAGCACAGCTACAATGACAACAACTAAGGATGGTCTGGGAATATAAGAGGTAATTGTCGGCGAGGCCGCATAGGACATAACTATGGAGGATGTTCCAAAAGGTGTCGGGATTATGGCAGAGATCACCAAATTACCTCATATTCCAAGACCTAAGAAGGATAAACAAGCAATGGCTCATGTACACATCTCCCCGCGGAACCCGCTACGCAACAATATTTTGATGGAGGAGAAAGGGAAAGTTGTCATAATAGAAACAGATGAAGAAGAAGAAGATATGCAGGCCCTTATTATCACATAGGAAGAAGACAAAGGCATGGAGGTAGACACTCAATCTATGCACTCTGCAACAAAACTTCATACCTATGTCCCCCTATGAAAAGGGAAGGCTAAGGTTCCCAAGGACCTAGACGAGACCAAGAGTTCGCTCTAGACCCTGCTCCTCCTAGATGGCATTATGTTTGAAGGCATGCACCTGGGCTATGTGTCAATCATGAAGTTTGAAGATTAGGACCTCACTAACTGCTATAAGTTTCCTCACCTTGAGACCAGAAATCTCATGAAGCAGAACACCGCAGGGGTGGTGGCAACATTAGAATCACAAAAGTGGTTGCGCTGTGTGGAAATGGCCGGACTGTTGAACCTACTATGGGTGTCGCATTTCCACCTCTCTCCAATAACCATTTTCATCATCAGGAAGCTGCTCTGCCTGGTGCATGATGGGTATTTATGCTAGAGGAGCCTATCCCCATCACGGCAGACTTGATTCATCATGTTTCCCAGCTTCCATACAAAGGAAAGGACCCTGCGACCATATCGGAAGGAAAGGGCAGTGATTTGGCCATCGCAGAGGCCATGAAGACGAAGTATAAGCTGGAAAAGAAGAAGAGGGGCTACGCCATATCCAGCATCAAGGATAAAGTAGTCTGCATAGCAACCCAAATCCTCATAGGCAAAGTTATGCACAAGTGTCGCACCGACGAGGTACTTGTACCAGTGGTCGCACTCACCAAACAGTGCACGGAGGGGGTCTAGTTTAACTAGTCCAAATTCCTCTGCATAGAATTCTTAGAGAATTGTCACGAAGCCCAGGAGTAGGGTAAAACCTTCCACTATGCATGGCTATTATTATCCATAGTGCTCGTGGCAGGGGAATTGCCGAAGGACATTCAATTCTACCTAATTGATAGAGAAGTACCGGAGGCCGCAATGTATGCTTCGCTCTGGGCCACGAAGGATGCTACCAAGATACGCGATAGTAATATCTTCTCAATGCTCATGGAGATGGACATCCGAATGTGGATCAACTGGAAGCCATGCTTGTTGGCCACGGTGTACAACAGTCTGCAATTTTTTTCATAATTTAAGGCAAACATGCATAATATATACATCAGGGTGTGAAAGGATCCGACGAAGTAGTGGAAAAAGCTACCCTTTGTAGCCAATGATGATGCCATTTTCAATGCATTAGAGGCATGGCCTTCAGGATGGTGTGCTCCAACTCTTGCCAAAATCGAAAGGGCGACAGTGTAGAAGAAGAAAGACGATGCCAAGCTACACATCGCGTAGTTGGCCAAGACAAGGTGGAAGCAAACAGCAGCAGCCCAGGTGCAGGCAGCATGAGAAGTGGCACAGAAGGCAGCTGAGCAGGAGAAGGCTGAGCATCAACAACAGGACACGAAGCAGCTGCGAAGGTGAGCGAGGACCAAGAAATGCATTTGCAAGGTCAAGCAACAAAGGAAGTAGAAACAAAACACGAAGGCGCAAACCCATGAATTGTGTCCACACAATTGAAGCGCCAACACCGGACAGAGCGAGAAGGATTGAGGAAGAAGGTCAAGGCCTCAAAATTGCTCATTGACCCGATCACCCTAACTAAGGTTGATTTGCATGACATCGACAAGACAATGCACAATGTCACAAATGAGGCTCTTCAGGATTTTATGCAGGAGCACCAAACTGTGTTGGGGGTCCTCATAGCACAGTTGTAGGAATTACAGTTGTGCTCCCCTCAAGTTGGTACCCTTTCAACCAACCGCGCAGTAGGATCCTCGGCAGTAAAGCAGATGTTGTACGCGAGGATGGTGAACACAATAGTGTTGCCGGAAGCGGCTCTAGTGACATTGAATGAGGCCGATAGGTTTTTAGTGAGAACAATGAAAGGTCTCGACATTAATATGGCTTCCTTTCCACATGAGACACTATATCTATTGCAAGATGGGATAATGGTAGAGCTGTGCTCTAGGGAGAGCCATGCACTCCAAGTCCTCAGCGAGCAAAAGATATGTAGGTTTTAACCCTATATAGAAATTACCTACATACGAATTCTAAATCACATGAAAAATAAAAATGCGAGAGAATAACACATAAAACACATATACAGAGAGATTTCCCACTGGATCCCGAAACTGGGACTACCAGCTTGATTTTTCATTATGTTCCTTTCAATGTTACAATACATATTTATACATGCTGAAGCATCCAATACCATGGACCGAAAACCATCGCGTCAAAAAACATGTGCGAAAATCATGCACAAAACCATAGGTGGGTCCGCCCAACCTAACATAGGGTCCAAAACCAAAATTTTCCGGGGTGCTGCCCCGGACCCCATAAAGTAGGGTTATGGGTACCCCTCAAACCCCCTGTTAACTATGTGGAAAGAATATAACACAACCCAACAATCTCCCACTTGTTGTTTTCTTTCCACAAGAGAGCTTAGTCATTTTTCCAGCCCTAAAACACCCATTGTTTCTCTACACCACAAGAGAACTTCTCAGAGCTCACAGATTTTGTCAATGCATCTGCAGTATTCTTCAAAGTGTCCACCTTTTACCAGCAACACCTTTTTTTCTTCTATCATATCCCTCACAAAGTGATACTGAACATCAATGTGCTTTGTCTTT